>VMDR010003204.1:0-75639 GCA_007922815.1 Macrotus californicus
CATTAGGCAGCTTCCTTCTATTCTTTCTGTTTATTCTTTTTTGTCCCAATTTTTCTTCAAACCTTAGCTTACTATAGTTTTTAGCCAACTTTGCACTCTTTTTTCTAAGACTTCTTTTATATTCATACCTGATTATACATTTTATTTCCAACATTTGTACACTTTAGAAATTCTGAGCTCACCAGAGACCCTTCTGAACATCTATACTAGTCTCTCCTTCTATAGCCATCTCTCTGACCTATTTCCGTTTTGGAAAGAATCCCATATAACCTATTTGATTCTATTTCTTATTTTTTAAATCAGGATTTCATGCTATGTAATAAAAATTATTTTTAAAATCTTCCAAATTTGTGAATCATTTTTTTTTTTTTATGGAGACCAGGGTACAGAATCGATCATGACTTACTTTTAATGTCTTGGAGTTTGTTTCCCAAATAATGTATATGGAGTCTGTTCAGAGGGTAACCAGCCATGTAATATGAAAAATAGAGACATGTATTAAAGAAGATACAAAATACAAGAGACATTGTACATAGGACAATAATGCCTCAGTCTCCTTCAAAGTAGGCACCTTGGGACCTTACCCAGTTCTCCCAGTCACCATCAGCTGCTCCACCAGTCTAACATCTCTTCCCTTTCAAAGGTGATTTTAGTTTTGGAAAAAGCCTGAAGTAGCAGAGTGCCAAGTCTTGGTCATAGGGGGGCTGAGTCACCTGAATAATTTGATGCTTTGCCAAAAAACTCTGCATGAAATGTGATGTATGAGCAGGCACATTGTTGTGATGAAGCTGCTAATGACCAGTTGCCCATAGCTGCGGCCTTCTGAGTCATCCAAGTAGTTTCTGTGGAGGAATGTTCACAACTTAATGCAAAACTTGATGAAAATTCATTACTCTACTTGCTCAGTCATTTTGAATGTGATGGACACACAGTACACATGCTCACTCAATGGCATCTACTGCCCCCACTGACCACTGCAGTGAATTTGTCATTGTTCACACATGTGCATTCCAGTCCAGTCTCCTTGGCTGACAATTTATGTTGATGTCACACAAATAGTTCCAGTTATATTAACAATGGCTCGACTTTCTTCCGGACAGACCTCATACTCTTACCTGGGCCAATTCCTACTTTTTCCAGCTGCTGCAAAACACAAAGTTATATGGTTACTTTTCCCCAAGGTTTTGACATTTTTATTTAACCAACTCTTTATTCTCTGTTAGAGAAGCCATTTCCACAAGTTACTTTCTGTACTTTCAGAGAGAAGCATATTTTGGAAGCAAAGTTCAGCATTTCTCAGATAGGATTTGACAAAATGAGATGTCTTGATTGTTGATCTCCTATATCACTTATATAATTTGTGGCTATAAGGTTTATAATCTGTATCACAGTTTAATCAATCATATGGTTTCTTAGCCTGATATGTGCTCTGCTGTACACTTTAGATATCATTCATTTCTCCCTCCAGCCCTGTTTTTCCTAAAATTAAGTGCTTTGTAGGTTCCTGACGTTCATGTTTCTTGTAGGTATATATTTTCTTGATGAAATTCATTACACCATCTTTTCTAATGAGCTTTTTTTACTTAATCTGGTCTCTACTTCCTGTGTTGTTTTCTAGCTATGTCACCCAACCAAATCCTATTGAAATACATGGGGCAGATTTACCATTTTCTACCTCAGATAACGCTTGTTTTAATACAGCTCTTATCATTCTGCAACTGACATAATGAATAAAATCTGTTTTTTATTTAAATTTTTCTGTATGGTGCCTAGCATAAGGTTTGACACATGGGTGGTTGATCATTATAAATAAACAAGTGAAGGCACAGCCTGTTAGTCCTAATTACAAATTAACAAAGACTAATATTTGAAAATATTCTTTCTCTTGTTAAGCCATAATAGAGTTATCAGGCAAATAAGGAAACAGAATAATTATTCTAGTAGCAAAAACAGGACAAGTAGCCCAAAATCACTTGACAAATCAGAGACAAAGAGGAAACAGGACTAATGTAGGAATGTTTATAGGAATCAGGAGAAGATAAAAAAATGGAAGAAAATTCAGGGCAAAATCATTTATAAACCAAACCTAGTTTAGAAAACCTTTTATAATTGGTTATTTTGTCTATGAATCCATGCTTGAGTAATATATGCAGCAGTAGTGACTAGAATTTTTATCCTCCACACTCACAATTTTGAAAAGAATAATGTCTAATAGCATGATACTTTGGGCTGTCTAGTTTCTCAGCCTTCAAATACATATTGTGGATCATTTGGATGGTACATGGGAAAACTGAGAAGGTACTTTTTTGCCTTCTAGAGAAGGAGGAAGCAAAGGTATCTGCTGGATTTAAAAAGTAATTTTTAGAAACAACAAAGCCAAACACAATTCTTCTGAATATTCCTTTAGTTTAAGGCCTTAGATAGTATAGCATGTTGAGTTTAAACTTGTTATGAGCATGAAAGATCACTGAATAGGGAAGTTCTGATCATGTATCTTCCAGTAACAGATGTGCTACTCCAGGAACTTATGCTTGCCTCTTTATTAAAATAATTACTAAAATATTTTAAATTCAACAAGACATGTAAAGAGAGTTGTAAAACATGAAAACAATGTAAAATAAGAACAGGTGACTTTTAAAAGATTTTGTGTTTATTAGGTGAAGTTCAATCATGGGCAGTGACTTGGGAAGTATTTTGGGAGCCAAAGGAATTATCTATCAACTGTACTTCTTACCTCCTCTGTAGCTGCTGATTCTGCTTACTCATCAGGCCAGCCTTGCCTTGGAAAAGAGGATTTTCCAATTGCAAACACAAGATCAAGCAGAACTTGGGGAGAATCAACTTGTCTGACCGGTGTGATGATGTCCCAGAAGGAGGCAGAGAAGGTGCTTCCTATAAATTAGTTTAGAGTAGACAATTAATCTAGAGAACAGGGAACTTGCAGGTGTTGGAGGAAGAAACAGATTATCCCACCACCCTGCTGTAGATGCTCCTGAGGGTGCCTTTTGGATGCAGTTTCTTGCTGAAGAACAGTGAGAAGTATGCTTTTCAACACAACCTGGCCCATCTTCCTTTCCCTCTTACCAGAAACTGACCTAACTTGCTGGGCCAGGTTAAGAGAGTGCTAGTACTTCCATTCTCCACCCCCATTGTGAAACATACAGCACTATTTAAATAAAAATAGAAATATGAATTAATCCTTTATCTTGTTAATTACAGGAAGCTCTCTGGATTGGACAGAAGGTGATTTTCTCTGCCCTTGGTAACCTTGACTTTGAAAAATTGCCATCCTTCTTTTGTTGGCAATGCTGAAGTCTGCTGCATGAATTATTGGCACTGTGTTTGTGCACCATTATTTTTTTTCTAAATATATTTTATTGATTGTACTATTACAGTTGTCCCATTTCCCCCCCTTTATTCCCCTCCACCCTGCACACCCCCTCCCACCCACATTCTCCCCCTTTAGTTCATGTCTATGGGTCGTACGTATAAGTTCTTTGGCTTCTGCATTTCCTATACTATTCTTAGCCTTCCCCTGTCTATTTTCTACCTACCATTTATGCTACTTATTCTCTGTACCTTTTCCCCCTGTCTCCCACCTACTCCCCTGATGATAACCCCCCATGTGATCTCCATTTTTGTGATTCTGTTCCTGTTCTAGTTATTTGCTTAGGTTTTGTTTTTGTTTTTAGGTTTGGCTGTTGATAATTGTGAGTTTGTTGTCATTTTACTGTTCCTATTTTTGATCTTCTTTTTCTTAGATAAGTCCCTTTAACATTTCATATAATAAGGACTTGGTGATGAGGAACTCCTTGAACTTGACCTTATCTGGGAAGCACTTTATCTGCCTCTCCATTCTAAATGATAGCTTTGCTGGATAGAGTAATATGGATGTAGGTCCTTGCCTCTCATGGCTTGAAATACTTCTTTCCAGCCCCTTCTTGCCTGCAAGTTTTCTTTTGAGAAATCAGCTGACAGTCTTATGGGCACTCCTTTGTAGGTAACTGTTTCCTTTTCGCTTGCTGCTTTTAAGAGTCTTTATGGTTAATCTTGGCTAATGTAATTATAATGTGGCTTGGTGTGTGCTTCCTTGGGTCCAACTTCTTTGGGACTCTCTAAGCTTCCTGGACTCCCTGGAAGTCTATTTCCTTTGCCAGATTGGGGAAGTTCTCCTTCATTATGTTTTCAAATAAGTTTTCGATTTCTTGCTGTTGTTCTCCTTTTGGCACCCCTATAATTCGGATATTAAAATGTTTCAGGTTGTCCTGGAGGTTCCTAAGCCTCTCCTCATTTTTTTGAATTCTTGTTTCTTCATTATGTTCTGGTTGAATGTTTCTTTCTTCCTTCTGCTCCAAACTGTTTATTTAGAGTCCTGGTTTCCTTCCTGTCATTGTTGGTTCCCTATACATTTTGCTTTATTTCACTTTTCATAGACTTCATTTTTCCCTCTAATTTGCGACCATATTCAACCAAATCTGTGAGCATCCTGATAACCAGTGTTTTGAACTGTGCATCTGATAGGTTGGCTATCTCTTTGTTGCTTAGTTGTATTTTTTCTGGAACTTTGATCTAGTCTTTCATTTGGGCCATATTTTTTTTTGTCTGTGTGTACGTGTTATGTAGTAAGGGGTGGAGCCTTAGGTGTTCACCAGGGTGAGGCAACTCATGTTGTATGCTGTATGTGGGGGAGGGGTCAGAGAGGGAACAGTGCCGCTTGCTCCGCTCTCTACTGGTTTTCAGTCACTTCCCCTGCAACCCACAATCAAATTGGGCCCTTTTGGTGCTGATTCCCGGGTGAGTGGGTTTGTGTACATTCTAGGACCTTGTGAGTCTCTCCAATGAACCCTTCTGGTAGGCTGGGAGTTTCTCCCACTGCTGCCTCAACCCCTACAGGTGTTTTTAATCAGAGGCTTTGAGGCTGTATTTCTCTGTGCTTCAACCCTGGGTTGCACAGTCTGTTTTGCTCCCCAGTTCCTCCCGGTTTATCTTCACGTGAATGTGGGACTGCCCAGTCCACAGGCCGCTGTCTTGCCACAAGTCTTCTATGCCCCAGCTGCTCATCTCCATCCCTACTACCGGTCTGGGTGAGTGTTTCTTCTTTAACTCTTTGGTTGTCGGACTGCCATACAGTTTGACTTTGTCAGTTCTGGTTGTTTTTTGTTTTTAAATTTGTTGTTGTCCTTCTTTTGGTTGTATAAGGAGGCACAGTGTGTCTACCTACACCTCCATCTTGGCCAGAAGTCCTGTGCATCGTTAGTTTTTGTAACAGTGGCACTTGATCTCTTACTCAGAATCTAGGTACACTACATGTAGATGCAATCAATATATGGTTCTTTTCATGGAGTGCTTTCTTTTTCTTTTTTTTTCTTCTTTACTTTTTAATTTTTTATTGTATTTTTTCCATTACCATTTATTGTCCTAATGCTCCCCTTTTCCCCACAGCTGATGTTCAATATTATATTAATTTCAGGTGTACAACCCTGTGATTAGACATTTATTTAACTTATAAATTGATCATCTCAATAAATCTAGTACATATCTGACACCATACATAGTTAATACAACATTATTGACTATATTCCCTATGCTGTACTTTATATCCCTATTTCTATTCCGTGACTACCAATTGGCACTTCTAAACCCCTTCACCTTTTTCGCCCATCCCCACAACCCTTTTCTCATCTGGCAACTGTCAAAATGTTCTTTGTATGTATTTATGAGTCTGCTTCTGTTATGCTTTTTTCTGTTGTTTTGTTTCTTAGATTCCACACATAAGTGAGATCATCTGGCATTTATCTTTCACTTAGCACAATACCCTCTAGGTCCAAACATGTTGTTGTAGATGGCAAGATTTCATTCTTTTTTTTACGCCTGAATCATATTTCATTGTACATATAAACTCCTTTTTCTTTATTCATCTATTGATAGACACTTAGGTTGCTTCTATCTCTTGGCTATTGTAAATAATGCTGCCATGAACATATGGATATATCTGTCTTCTTGATTTAGTAATTTGGGTTTCTTTTAATATATACCTAGAAGTGGAATTGCTGGGTCCTTCTTATCTCTTGTTGTAGCCTTTGTTTTAGAGTCTATTTTGCCTGGTATAAGTATGACTACCCCAGCTTTGTTTGTTTCCATTTTCAGAAAATATCTTTTTCCATCACTTTGCTTTCAGACTTAGTGTGTCTTTTGATCTGAAGGGAGCCTCTTGCAGACAGCATATGTAAGGGTCTTATTTTGTTATCCATTCAGCCTACATATGTCTTTTAGTTGGAGCATTTAAGTCATTTGCATTTAAAGTAATTGTTGCTAGATATGTACTTATTGCCATTTTACTGTTCATATTTTTTACATTTTTTTCTTCTTCAGCTTTTTCTTGTTTGGGAAGTTGTTTTTTTTTTTTTTTTTAATCTCTCTTTCAATTCTAAATGAATTTTAGAATTTCATTATTTGCTGGGTAGATTCATCTTGGTTTTAGGTCCTTGCTTTTCATTACTTTGAATATTTCTTGCCAATTCCGTCTGCCCTGCAAAGTTTCTGTTGAGAAATCAGTTGACAGTCTTATGGGTACTCCCTTGTAGATAACTAACTGGTTTTCTCTCGCTGCTTTTAAACTTCTCTCATTGTATTTAAACGTTGGCATTTTAATTATGATGTATCTTGGTGTGGGCCTTTTTGGGTTCATCTTGTTTGGGACTCTCTGTGCTTCTTGGACTTGTATGTCTATTTTCTTCAGTAAGTTAGAGAAGTTAGCCGGCATTATTTTTTCAAATAGGTTTTCGATTTCTTACTCTCTCTCTTCTCTTTTGGCACCCCCATGATGGGAATGTTGGTACACTTGAAGTTGTCTCAGAGGCTCCTTACATTATTCTCATTTTTAAAATTCTTTTTTTTTTTTTTTTGGTGTTCTGATTGGGTGTTTTTTGCTTTCTTATATTCCAAATCATTAATTTTAATCTCAGCTTCATCTACTGTTGATTCCCTGTAATTTATTCTTCATTTCAGTTAGTGTATTCTTCATTTCTGACTGGTTCTGTTTTATAGTTTCCATGTCCTTTAAATTTTTTTTTAAATTGAATTTATTGGGGTGACATTTGTTAATAAAATTGTATAGGTTTTGCCCTGGCTGGTGTGGCTCAGTGGATTGAGTGCCAGCCTGAGAGCTGAAAGATTGCCGGTCTGATTCCCAGTCAGGGCACATGCTTGGGTTGCAGGCTGGGTCCCCATTTGGGGGCGTGCGAGAGGCAATTGATCGATTTATCTCTTGCGTGTCAATGTTTTTCTCTCTACCTCCCTTCCCCTCTCTCTAAAAATAAATAAATAAATAAAATCTTTAAAAAGATTATATAGGTTTCAGTTGTACAGTTCTATAATACATCATCTATATGTTGTATTCTGTGGTTATCAGCCCAAGTCAAGTCTCCTTCCATCACAATTTATCACCTCCTATACCCTCTTTTATCTCTCCCAACACCCCTTTCCCTCTTGCAATCACTATGGTGTTGTCTGTGTCTATGAGTTTTTTTCCTTAGTCCCTTCATCTTTTTTTTACCCTTCATGTCTTTTTGTAGGCAGGTGAAGTTGTCACTAAGTTCATCTACTCTTCCCTCAAGTTCACTGAGCAACATTATAACCACTGTTTTCAACTCTGTGTCTAGTAGATTGCTTATCTCCATTTTGATTAGGTTTTTTTTTTGAGTTTTGTTCTTTTCTTTCCTTTGTCTTTTCTTTATCTTCTTGTTTTGGCAGCCTCCCTGGTTTGTTTCTATGTATTAGGTAGAGCTGCTATATCTCCTGGGTTTGGCAGAGAGGCTTAATGTAGTAGGTGTCCTGTAGGGTCTAGTGACACAGTCTCCCCATTCACCCAACTGGGGCACTGCAGGTGTACCCCCCGATGTAGGCTGTGTCTACCCTCCTGTTGTAGGTAAGCTTTCATTGCTGTTGTCATGTCAATGGGAGGGATTTACCCCCAGGTTAATCAGTTGCAAGAAGTGGCTGTGACCACTGTGAAGGATCAGCTGTACAGAGGCCCACCCCATGGGGAGGGACTTACTTCAGCAGAGTTCTGGTGCCTTCTGAGTTTATTCTTTGAAAGTGTCACTTGTGGAGGTGGTTGGGTGGTTCTTTGGACGTGGTCAGATGCGGTCTGAAGTTGTTCACATGGTGCTCTGGCTCTGGGGCTTTCTGGAAGATGCAGGCCAAGGTTAGCCACCACCTGTTCTGCCTGGGGTTACCTGGCATGAGCTACAAAGTGACCTGCAGATGGCTGCTACTTGTGCTGGGCTTGAAGGTGCCCAGGAGAGGTCAAGCTATGAATCAAGGTTGGCTGCCACTAAGAGGAACTGCCTGGACTCCAGAAGTCCTTTATCTCAGTCAGCCACAATTCCAGCTGGATTTTACAGCAGAAGTTATGGAGACTTCATTTCTTGGCACTGGAACCTTGGGCTGGGTGACTAGTGTGGAGCTGGGATCTCTCCCTACTCAGGGAGGAACCTCCAAGGTTGAGATATCCCTCCCAATTTTTAACTGTCGTATGTGGGTGTGGAACCAGCCCATTCTGTACCTCTGCCTCTCTGACCAGTCTCAATGTGGCTTCTTCTTTATATTTTTAGTTATGGGACCTCTGTTCAGCTAGATTTCAGTTATTTCTGAATGATTGTTGTTCTGTAGTTTAGTTGTATTTTTGGTGTGGTTGTGGGAGGATGTGAGTACCATATTTACCTACACCACCATCTTGACTGGAAGCTCCAAGTCTATAAGTCTGCACATGTTTTAAGCTGCAGGGTTACACAAGGATGAGTGTGCTGAAACATGCAAAAGAAGTACAAGTGAAATTTAGTTAAATTAAAAACCATCCTGGCTAATGAACTAACCAAGGGATATTGCAGAGCTTAACTGCAACAAGATAGCAGAAACAGCATAAACAAGAAGAGAGATATATTAAAAAAAAATCAAGTGACAAGTGTAATTGGCTTCTGAAGGAGAGATAACTTGGATCAAATTGAAAGACAGAGAGGGTAGAAGGTTAATTGAAAATGGTTATTTATAGGTTTGTATCTCTTACACTCCTTAGTCAATGAAAATAGAGAGTGTGTTACGCTTGTGTATGAAAAAATAAACACATTCTGGTGATTTTTCAAAAACACACTGACAGTGCCACCTTTGAAGAATTGCACTGCGGCCTTCTAGGATAGGACTGAGAGGTCTGGGACTGACAACTTGGGCTGAGGGAAGAAAAAGAGCAGGACAATTACCAGGATGTCACACACATCACTAAAGACATTACACTCCTCCTTCCTAATACCTCAGTTCCATACCGTATGCACACTAGTATTTGTCTTTTATGACAAGGAAGAGGAAACTATCCTAGAGAGGGGTAGAGTGGGATGGTTGATAATTTCGACTTTGGGGTTAGATAACCTGTGTTTGAATTTCAGCTTTATTACTCATTACTTAGTCTCTTTTCAGTTTTCTCATCTGTCAAAGTATGGGCTGGGTACATTGTAGTTGAGGTTTACACCACTAGGTGAGTGTTCTGGGTACCCATCTGTATCAGTGTAACAGCTGGCGTTGTTGTGAAAGGCTGTGTTCAGCTTCAGCGAAGTTTTTTTAAGACTCAACACATTTGCCCATTTGATGATGGGTGATTTACGGGCTCACCTGCCCACACCGTGCCAAGTGTTCAGCAGTTTTTTGACCAAAACGTCGTGACTCCTGTGTGCCACTCTGCCTATTCACTTCATCTTTCCCCGGCAACTTTCTTTTTGTTTCCCCAGATGAAAAAAGTCTTCAAAAGGAACTGTTTTGCTGATGTGGAAGAGGTGAAACAAAAAACGGCAGAAGCACTAAAAGGAATCAATATTGATGAGTTCAAAAACTGTTTTAAGCAGTGGAAAAATGTCTTGATAGGTGTATTGCATCAAATGGAGAGTACTTTGAAGATGACTGAAGTTTAAACATGTAAGAATAAATACACAATTTTTTATAAGTAAATTCCTACTCAGTGGGATTGGTGGTAGGTTTATATCCAATAATATCCAGAATTACACTTTTATAAAGAAAATTGCCCCCTACCTAAAGAGGAAGCAAATAACATGTAATTACCTGTAATGTCTAATGTACTTTATGTACATTACAAAATTTATTGTTCTTATAACTGTTTAAGTTACTTGGTTTTATTCTCATTTTATGGATGAGGAAACTGAAAATTTTTAAGATTAAAAACTTGTCCCAATCCATTCAACTATTGGGTTAGGCCTAGGTCTGTCTGAATCAAAACCTATGTTATGTCCATTACCTGGTGCTTCTATTCACTCAATCAAATTTAGATTGAAGCCAAAAATGAATTACATAGCCATGACTTTAGGGCCAATGTAATTGGGATTTGTATTCATTTTGGAATATTATTTATGTAGATGTGCCCACTGCTATGGCCATTATTTATTTCAGAAGTGATTTTCAGTGTTGGCTACAAGTTGGAATCATCTGTGCGGATTAACAAACTATTGTTGCGGGGATTCAACCTAGAGATTGAATGAATTGTTCTGTAGGACTTAGGCACTGAGAACTTTTCAACCTCCCAGATTATTCTAATGTGCAGCCAAGATCGAGAAGCACTGCACCAAAGAAAACTACATTCCCCATAGCCTTTCTGAGCAGCAGAAGTTATGTTTTGGGTCATATAATTCCTCAATATTTACCCTTTCCCCCATAATTGACTGAGTTAAGATTAGTCTATTTATAGAATGATTAAAGAGTCTCAGCAGCTTTTGTATAACAAGATAAAACAGGTCAAATAATTTCTGTTTTGAAATTTAATTGAGAAATACCCAAAACAGAAGGCTGTAAACCAGTAATTCTCAAACTATTAGATATTAGAATCACCTGGAACTTTACCAACTTCCAATGGCCTGTTTTGCCTCATACACATCAAGTCAGAATGTCTAGGGTGAGAACTAGCATTAGTATTTTTTAAAGATCCCAGGTAGTTACAAGGTACATCAAAATTTGGGAACCACTGCAGTAAGAGGTGGGAGCTTGAGAGAATATAGATAGCATTTCTATAACTTTAATGCTGATTCTCATTCAGTAGTTCTGGGTGGATGCATTTCTGACAGACTCCCAGGTGAAATTGCTGATGTAGACCCACAGATGTTTAGAAGCAGTGGGAGAGTCTGAGAAACCCTGAGGAGAGGCTCAAACCAGAACATGGGGATGAAGGTTATGAGATGAACAACAACAAAAGACAGAGAACAGAGTGTGAGAAGGACGGTCAAAAGGGAGAGGAGAATGGAAGAGATCACTTCTTTGTGTTAGCCTGTGAAGCAGCACTACAGTAAAGACCCCTGAACTCCTGATGCTGAGGTTCCCTTGGGTTCCTTGAGTAAAGACCTTTAAGTCCCTGTTCTTAAAATCCAGTTTGGATTCCCTGAGTTTCTAGGCATGTATGTTTTTATAGTAAATGTTCATTAACTGAAAAAAGCTGCACTGAGACTATTAATTACTGAAGATGGTTTCTATTTTTCCTCTTTCCAATTTTATTCACTTATTCTATTATCTATTGCTGCATAGAAAGTTACTCTAAAAACTTAGTGGCTTAAAACCACACACATTTAAGTTTATGTGGGTTAGAAATTCAGGAGCAGTTCATCTGGGGGTTCTGGCTCGGGAAATCTCACTAGTTTGCAGCCATGATAATGGCAAGGACTGCAGTCCTGTCATCACCGGGGCTGGAGGAGTTGCTTCCAAGAGGGCTCGATCGCATGGCTGTGTGTGGGCTGCAGGCCTCTGTTCTTTACCATGTGTGAGTCTCCTCAGTGTCTTCAGAGCGAATGATTCAAGAGAGAGAGGGGTTGATCAAGATGGAAGCTGCAGTGTCTTTTATGACCTATTGAAGTCATACACCGTCACTTCCACTTTATTTGTTAGACGTTAAGTCTAACTAAGCCATTAAGTCCAGTCCACGGTGAGGGGAGCCCACCTTTTGAAAAGAAGTGTCAGAAAATTTGTGGATCTATTTTAATGACTTCAGGTATTTACTTTTTCACATAGCCCATGCGCTTTAGGGAAAGCGGTTTACATTCTCAGCAGGTGGTTCTCAAAGTGCATCAAAATCACCATAACTTGGCAACTGAGTGTGCAAAGACTTAGGCCCTGCCTTAGAAACACTGAATAAGAGACTCTGGGGATAAGCCTCAGTGATCTGTGGTTTAACAAGCTCTGCAGGTGATTCTAATGCACAATCAAGTTGAGAACTACCAGTACCTTCTGGTTCTGGGAATTCAATTACCATTGGCAACTTGGAACCCTGTTCTGGCCAATTAGTTGCGAGTGGTTTTATGCTGGGGGTTTTGGGGGAGGCTTGCCTTTCTGTAGAGAAGTAGCTATTGGATGTGCTGAGATTAGGCGGTGTTGAAGTTATCGCCCACCATCTTGTCACCAGCCTAAGGCAGAAGGCCTCAGTTAGAGCCGAAGTGGCAGAGTCTGCAGGTGCGTGGCTGCAACCTGGGTGCACCTTCACAGAAGTTTGTCTGTGTTATGGACTTGTGACTGGGTGAGCTGATAAATTCCTTTACTGTTTTTGCTAATTTGAGGCAACATTTTCTGTTACTTGCTTTTGATAACCTGATTGACATTCTAAGTGAGTGTTTGTAACTTAAAGTGGTCAGCTTAGTGATTTCTCTCAATACTCTCTGCACTTTTGGGTTATATGAGAAGTTTTAAAAAATACCACTCCTGGGTTCACTCTAGAGAACCAGGGTTAAGTAGCCAGCATGGAGCCTGACACTGGCAATTTTTGATGGTCGATTCTGAAACGCAGGTAGCAGTGAGTGGCTACAGCTGCTGAGGATCTGTTTGTCTAAATATTGAAAACAAATTTTTCCTCCAACATTCCCAAACTGTCCTGGAATGAAAACCACATAAACTAAGAAGCAGGTAGGCAGTGTCTGGTAAGTGGGATAAGGCTTCCTTTTTCTTATACAATTGCTAATAAAATCAAATTTGCTAGCTTAACATGACCACTTTTCGAAATTTGTAAACTAATGCCTTCTAATTAAGTGGCTTGTCCCAAACCGTCTGATACTTCTAGTTTCTTCTCAGCTCCTGGGTTCTGGGTGGTTGCTCACCATAAAAAGGCAATTCCAGCAATACTTCCTCTAATATTATCGAGAAGTTACTTTCTGCATTTGTTTTGAATTGTTCTGTTTTTTTCCGACCTACCATCACTTCTTACTTTGTAGTTATTATCCCAGCATGAGAGAGCCCACCAGGAGATATGTTTCAGAAGTTTAATGATAACAGTGCTGGAGGTTATTGGGCACTGGTGATAACCTGAGTGCCCATCACTGGAGGAATGGGAAAACAAAACATGGTAGATGCGCTCCATGGATGCTTGGTTGCAATTAGGAGTAACGAACTAGCTGTGCGTTCATTTGCATGGCTAGAGTTTAAAGCTGTAGTGTCGAGTGAGAAACAAAGTCTACAGAATAATGCAACTTATGGAAGTTAAAAAACGCATTGATCTCGAAATAACATGAATACATAAACTTTGAAGGACTATATATAGTTTTTGTATGTTTCAATAACATACATATTGGGTTAGCTAACAAACAAAAGTCTGTTATGTTTTTTCCATAAAATAAGACACATTTTTCATTTTCACCAATAACATTATTGATTTGGATATTGTGAGTATGTCAGCTATCTCCTGCTATTGGCTTCAAGTGGGTTGAGGCCAGGGGTGCTGCTAAACACCTTCCAATGCATAACACAGCCCCACAGCAAAGAATTATTTGGCCAAAATGTCAATAGTACCAAGAAACTGTGCAAACCACTTTTGACATGTTCGATCAATCACAGTACCTTCTCCATATGCTACATAAATCTTTTTTCTGTGTTTCAGTTGCATTTTTACCTTTCTTGAAATAATAAAGCATAATACACCAAAAATGTTGCATATACTCTTTCATTTTCAATATTAAAGTGGCTACACAAAAATTCACCAATTTTAATACGTTTTTAAAAAAATGCATGCTGATATGACAGCTGTCACAATACAATCTAACAAAATTGTTTTGAATGAAGTTAGAGATAACTAAGCACTACTGGAGCCACCATACAGAAAAAATGTATTGGACTTTTTTGCCAACCCAATACTTTCTGGGGTTGATGCTTGCCACACTTTTAACAGAAAGTCTGGCGAGTTTTAGGAATGTTCTCCAACTTTGCGAGAGCACTATTGGCATGGAAAACTGAAAGTCCAGTTTCTTTAAGTGAAGTATTCAATATTACCTTGATGAATCCTGTTAAAGACATCCTTCATATATACGCATATAAATGAAGTGCATTTTTGGTAGGCAAGATAAACAACTTCATTTTAGTATGGTAGGCAGCATGCTCTAGCAGTCAGGGATTTGGACCCTGACTGGCAGGGACAATTTGAAGCTTAGCCGTGGACTACTACCATCATCATCAGAACCTGGGAACTTGCTACAACAGTGTTTCTTGGGGGGTTATCCAGGGATATTGAATCAGAAGTCTGGTTCTGGGTGGGTCCCCAGCAATCTGTGATTTAACAGGCTCTTCAGTCGATTCTGATACAGGCTAATTAACATTCGAGGACTACTAGTTTGAATCATTTCTTATACATTTTATTTTCTCCACCTTTTCTGCTCCTTTGGTACCTATGCTTTTATTTTAAATTTGTTTGGGGACCAAAGATAATTGCTATATTCTGACTGCATACGTTTTTCCATTTGCAGTTAATAGGTAAAGAAAAAGTCTTCTGGCATACCATATTGAGGTTGGGTTGGGATTCAGTGGGGCCTGATTATATGCACTGTTCAGTTTACTTCTCAGAGCAGCATGTCTATGGCCTCAAGACTAAAAGACATATTAGAAAGTGAAATAAGACATATTACAAAGTGAAATTAAAAATTCAACTTTTCTTTGTAATAAATAGTTCTTTCTACTCCTTTATCTTAGTATTGTTGTTCAAGTTGGCTATGTGTGCTGTTTTAAAATATGTGAAAGTTGAGTTAGAAAGAGAGGGAAAATATTTAATACTAAGGTCTGAAAATCATGATGAGAGGAAAAAACTAAACCAATTACGTGGAAAGAAGTAAGTATTAAACAGTAATAGTAAATCAATGGTGAAATATATGCCAAAGAAGTCACTTGGAAAATAATCTTGTTAAGGAGGGCCATAGTACTGAATTGATTTTTGAGTTAAGGAACATCGTTTCATCCTAGTTTGCTGTGACAAATGAAAGCAGTGACTACCAGTTAATGGACAACCGTTGCCTTTACTGCTACAGACCTAGAAACTTCTCTGAATTAAAAAAATTGATGGTAGTGTACCAGTTAACCAGAAATATTATGCATATGTTATCATTGACCCACACAAGGCCTTTTTTAGTATTCCTTTTATATCTCTTCTCGACACCTCCCTTCTATCCCCCAGGTAACCATTCTGGTGCGTTTTATATATTCTTTATTTTGGGGATAAAATTTGTATTTTGTGTAATGCACTTAAGAATTCTTACACAAAAATGCAAGTACACGGAAGTGGAGAGAAAATTAGGATAAACTTCGTGCGCTCATCACCACCTTCGGCGACTACAAGCATATGGCCCAGATGGCTTTCCTTTCCTGACTCTCCGTCTCCCCCCCACCGTATGTGGATTATTCTGAAGCAAATTTCAGACTTTATTGTTTATATTATCTCAGTATTTTAGACATATATATAAATGATATTTTCATAGTGTATTTATTTCTTAACATTTTTTTTGCCTATCTTTGTGTTTGTGGGTAGATCTAGTCTATTACTTCTAACTGCTCCGTGGTACCCTGTGGTGCATCATATATTATTTAGTGTTCCTTTTCAAGGAGAGGTGGGGGGAGATACCTGGATTGCCTTCATCTCTATCCTATCAGAAATAGAACTGCAATGAACACATTTAAACACGTCCCCTAATGAACCTGTGTGCGAATTCCTTTGTGATAAGTGCTCATGAGTAAAATTTTGAGGTCAAAAGTATATAATTACTTCATTTGATGATTTTTTTCACTGGAGTTTTTTTCTTAGGGATTTACAGGGATGCCTTCATTTAAAAAAATATGTTAGATCCTTGTTAAGTTTGAACATTGGTGATTTGCATTCCCTGATGTTGAGCATCTTTTCGTGTATTTGTTCACCATTTGTATGTCATCTTTGAAGAAATGTCCATTCCTTTGTACACTTTTAAAAGAGAGTTCCTTGAGAATTCCTTGCATTTTGGATATTGACTCCTTATCACACACAGGCATGCCTTCTTTTACTGTGCTTAACCTCATTGTGCTTCACAGTGCTGCACAGGTACTGGTTTTTTACCAACAAAAGGCAAGACTCTCCACCAGCAGCTGGAATAATTACAACTTTCTTTATTGCAATACTACCTCATTGCTGTGGTCTGGAACCGAGTGGGCAGTATCTCCGAGGAATGGCTGTGTGTGGTTTGTAAATATTTTCTTTTGTAGGTTGCCTTCCCCACCCCCCACCCCCCACCTGCCGTGCAGAGCCCTTATGTTCCGCTTGTTTACTTTTGCTTTTTGTTCTTTGAGCTTCAGGTGTCATATCAAAGAATCATTACCTAGACCAATGTCACGAAGCTTTGCCCATATGTTTTCTTCTAGGGGTTTTATGGAATTAAACATAACATCTGAATCTTTAATCCATTTTGAGTAGTTTTTGTATGTGGTGTAAGACAGCAGCCCAATTTTACTTCTGCATGTAGAAATCCAGTTTTCCCAGCAACATTTGTGGGTTTAGTTGTGAAATCTTTATTCTGTTTCACAGGTTTATGTGTCTGTCTTTTTGCCAATACCATACTGCTTTGTAATATAGTTTGACATTAGAAAGTCTGATGCCTCTAGCTTTGTTCTTCTTTCTCAAGATTTCTTTGGCTATTCAGGGTCTTCTGTGGTTCTGTGTGAATTTTAGGATTGTTTTTTCTATTGCTGTAGAAATGCCACTGGGATTTTGTTAAGAACTGCATTGGATCTGTAGATCTCACTGGGTAGTATGGACGTTTTAACACTCTTGCCTCATGTAATATATTTCCGTATCATCTTAAGCATGTTTATCATGTCTATTTGAAATAATCTATAAGATTCAATAATTCTGTTTCAGTTGGTGTATATTTGTCTTAAAGTTTTTTTATCCTCTTTAGTTGTGTATAGATAGGCAAAAGTAGGTTTACACTTGTGAGTACATGAACAACAGTTTATTCTTGTATTATTATTTATTAATTACTGGACTATTTAGTTGTATTATTTGTCTTCTTGTCCTCTGCCTCCTTTTTCTTGTTAGTATTTTGTGTCCTTATAATTATCTTTTAGGTAATGGTTACTTTTTGCCACCCCTTATTTTTTTCACTGAAGTTCTCGCACCCTCCTGTAATTATTAGCTATTATGCGTAATCATGTATATATACTGGGGAAGGATCAAAGCCCAGGTTCTAATCTGCATCTCTTCTTTGAATTTAAAGGAGAAAAGAGGGGAGAAGAGGATGTTAAGAATCTGGACAGAGAGCCCGAAGCCTCACAAAACAGCTGTTTTCTACCATCCCCATCAGGGCAAAGTTCTGGCCAGACTTTTACCTTTAAACTCCAGAGACGTTGAAATTAGGATATGGGGGCCTGGGATGTGACATGCCTTTCTTGGGGTTTTAGAGAAGTACTGAGTGACAAATGAATGTTCAGGGATGGCTGGCCTAGCTCCTCTTTCATTAATCCCTCGCATCAGGAGGGCTCTATGCTGCTGTAATTGTATCCTGTCCATGCTGGCCCCCGTGACCTAATAACTTTTATGATGAAGAGTCTGGCAATTCTTTTACTAATGCAATTTGGGGAGAGAAATGAGCAGAATTTAATTTCAATCCATCTTTTCACTGCCATTCTCACTCAAGACACTCATCCTGCAGAGAATTTGGTCCTACAAGTGCACAGCCATGGGAGGGAAAGAAGGAAAGAGTAAGTTCATGATAGTCCAAGAGAAGCAACCTTTTATGTGAGGCCGACAGTGAAAATTCAATGTGGCTATGAGTTACCTTTAAAAAGGAACATATACTTGTTTCCTCAGATAATTGTATTTCTATCAGTAATAGAGCTTACCTGTAATTATGGCTTATTTGGGGGGCTAAAAATCAGGAGCAATATATTTAGAAAACTGCAGAATTCTGACTATGAACAAACTTTGGGTGACATGGGATTTGAAGACTGTGATTTGTGGATGAGGAAGAGAATTGGCAGGAAGGCTAAATCTTGGAATAGGTAGGAGTTAGCCCAGGGAAATTGCAGGCCAGGGGAGCAGTGTATGGCACATCCAGTTAGGAGGACACATGTAATCTAAGAAGAGAATGTGATTGTGTGAGAAATGACATTGGGGAATGAAGTTGGGGTCACATTAGGATAGGCTTTGTGTAACATTCTAAGGACCAGAGTTTTATCTTAAAGGCAATAAAGAATCTTGGTAGTATTGATTAAAAGTGAAATATACTACAAAAGATAAAGGGCATTTATTTGGTTAAGTAATATATATGGGTAATGTATCTAATAGGTCATTTAGACTTATACAAAGACACAACTATCTGTGTTGTTTTTTCCATAAGTGAGCTATTTTTTTAGTAGGTAGGTATGTTTCAGATATTGCATGGGGTATATTTATATTTAAATATTACTGTTTATCTGAAAGGCATATTTAACCTGGCATTCTGTTTTTATTTGATCTGGAAGTCCTATGAATAGGATGTATTAAATCAATAGAATTGGGTGAACATGGGTAAATCAGTTAGAAACATCTCAATCAGGAAGATAGGAGAGATCCTTGTTAAAGAAATGGTTCTTGATATTTTAGATCACAACAGAGGGATATGCTGGCTTGGAGTTTGGGAATGAATTTGTGCAGAAGACAGTGACCAAGTACGTAGGGTGAGGGTGCATTAAAACTGTTGCATTACCTATCTGGAGAATAAAACAAGGGCTACCTAATGGGTAGTACTGACTGCAGAGTCTGCACAGGGCTTGAATTTTCAGGTAGAATTTAGATGATGTGAACCTCAGATCTAGCACACAAAACTGTACACAATGCTCCAGAGGTGGCTCACCTGCTTATGAATACATTATACCTTTATTAAAGGTATCCAGCAAGATAATACAGCTCCATTAGAAAATTATACCTTTGTGAAGCCTAGGTTTGTGTTAGATTTTTTAGGCTATTTAACACACAGAGTTATTTGGAGTTTGTCCATTTTTTTGTTGTTTGATTTTTTGCATCAACTACTATCAAGCTTGGCTTCACTGAACATTCTTGGATACTTTATTCTCTTGGTCACAAAATTAAGATTCTTATCTCTTAACTATCTTTGGGAGATCATTAGATCTCGAATCTCTTCTATAACAAATTAACTATTCCTCTTAGCTTATCGACAGAGTTAATAAACATACTTTTCATCCTACCTTTTATATCTTTTCTCCGGATGTTGAGAAAATACCATGCTATTGGATTCCCTTACCCTCTTTGTATTAATTGGCCCTTTTTGGTCTCGTTTTCTGCCAACCCACATTTCTCCATCTCACCCAGGGATGATGTCTGTACATGTCTGCTGTTGATCAATGTCACTAACCTGTGTTTTAGGTAAAGTCATTAATTTCACAGGGCTTGTTCTTAATGGATTCATACTCCTTTATTGTGGTGACTGCTTTCTGTGTGTGCTCACAAGTCATGCTTGATACCCTGTTAACAGAATTTCATAGAAACATGAAGTAAACATACTGACATATCGCTCTAAGAAAACATACTCAGCATTTTTCTTTAATCTTTTAAAACTGTTTTCATTTTCTTTGATTCACAGGGAACAAAATTAGTATTGGGAACCCATAGGCAAGATCTTGTAGTATTATGAATTAGTAATACAGATTTTTCTGGTGGTGGAAACACATGAGGTATTCTTTCCATGTACAGCTTCTTTATTTTTTAAGTTTGGAAAAATATAAAGCATAAAGAATAAGATCACATAATTCTATTGTATCAGATAATAATTATATTCAGTGGGGAGTCACAGAAACCTGAAAACCTATGGCTGAAATGTGGACTTTTATGTACTGGGTACAACCTTAAGATGGGCAGTCAGACCAGGAGTGACACTCCACGCTGCCATCAGACCCAAGCTGCTTCTATCGTTCTGCTCTCTCAGAGTGGCCACATGGCTACTCCGCCTTCAACCTTGTGTGCCTATGGTGGGAATAAATATAAACAATCTCAACTTGCCCCAGGATCATATACAACATCACCTCTAGTTCACGAGTGAGACAATGGAGGCCCAGTTTCCCAAAGTACACAACTAGTGAAGCAGGAAGTCTGAGGCACACATTTATCTACCTCCCAGGCGCATGCTCTTTCTAATGTATTTTATAACCATTTTACTAGCAATGGCTTGAGTTTTTTGACTTTTAAAATATATCAAAGTTCTTATTTTTGTCTTATTTCATCCAAGGTAACCTCCTAATCGCATTCATAATTAGAATTACTAGAATTGTCTCTTCCTAGGAGCCACGTGACACAGTGTGGACTGGGAGCCATCCCCACTAGGTTTGCCTGGAGCTGGCACAGAAGGCTGGTTAACAGCACCCGAGTGCTGGACCCTATCCTAGATCTAGCGCGTCAGACTCTGAGACCTAGGTCCTTTGAAAATGCATTTTTAATGAGCTGGACAACTGAATGTCATGACCATTAAACTTTCAGAACCACTATACTAGAGGATAATTTTTACTGAGAACAAATTTATTCTCTGAGTTGCAGCTGCTTCCAGGTCATATAGTACTTTGGGGTAATATTAAGCTAGAGTATCATTCTGATTTATAGTGAAGGGTTTCTACCTCTGTTCTGGGAAGTGGTCCCACCTCCTGGAAGTTATGAGAAAAAGATTTATGCTAGAGAAATATCATCGGTGAGACTGTTGTGTGTGTGTTTTAGGTTGCAAAGCATCCTGGCTAAAATCTTAGACTCTGGAGCTAGAAAGACTAGGTTCAAACCCTGACTCTACCTCTGGACTAGCTGTAAAAAACCTTGGGCAATAGCTTCCCTCTCTGTGTCTCACTTTCTTTATCTGTAAAGTGGGCAGTAATAGTCATATCTACCTCATGATTGCTGTAAGGCTTATGAGAATCAATATATGCAAAGCACTTAGAGCAGCGTCTTGTGGAAATTCTCACTAGGTGTTAGCTGTTAATAATGCTTTTATGTCATAGTCAGAATTTCATTACCTGTGTGGATGGCATGTCTTTGCCATATTGTGAGGTCTTTTATCACCCTTGTAGCTGATAATCTGTTGTTTTTCTAAAAAGTGTATGTGTGTGTATGCATGTGAGATTAGAAGAGATAGGATGGATGTGCATGATTACATTTATTACTGGCAAACATCTTATCACATAGAAACTGTTAATAGCAAAGAACAGAGCGCACTGAGGTTTTCATGCAGAACCTGCTGTAGCAGAGTTCTATTGAGATCAGTTGGCTGATTCTTTAGCCGCCTGCTTAGAGCAAGCAGGGGGTTGGGAGGTAGGTCACGACTTCTCTGAACCTCAACTCTTAATTGAGCAACACTCGATAGCATCCCTCATACCTTGGAGGAAAGCCGAGACTAATTAAGCTATTTCTGTGGCTCAGCATTTTTAGCTCTTAAGAGAATAAACTATGTTAAAAACATTACCATTGCAGCCTGTGATTTATATAACGATGATGCTTGAAACTCCTACTGCTTCCAGTTTGGAGCCTGTGCAATTGTCCAAAGTGCATGAAAGAGGGTTCATCATCAGAGAGTAAGACATCTTTGTGCATGGGCAGAAACATGCACTCTAAAATTTGGTTCCAATGATTTGATTGACAGAAGATGGAATCAGAGGGCTTAGTTCTGAGATTTGTTAAAAGGACACTTTGTTCTTGGTGTGATTCTGAAGACAGGTGAAGACAAAATGAATCTGTCATGATAGCATAGTCACATTTTTGTGAGGTGGAAAACACCTTTTCAGGTGATACTTCCACCCACCTCATCTATTCTGTGCATTAATTCTATAACACCTTCATTCATCACAGAGCAGCTGAATAATCCTGCTTGGAATTGCTCTTAATGTTTGGTTACATATAAACTTCTGTGCTGCTACAAGGACTGTTAGCAGAAGCATCATACGGTGATGTGTTGTCCGCAGGAGTGGCTTCCTTCTTATTTCCTGTCTTACTTCACATATTCCTGGACTTGGAAGTGAGGTGGCTGTTTTGCTTGTTCATTATTGTTTTCCACCCAGAGTTCATCTATACCTACCCTCCCCGCTTCTCAGGGCTTTTGAAGCATCTTATTGTCCACCACTCCTTGTAGTAATTCATGACTGTAATTTTCCCTTGTATTTTAATGACTTCAGCACCTGACTGATGGTCTCTTACTTACCACTACTTCTGTTATAATTTTTGAATATTAATATCCACAGGGATGACTCATCCTTGTCCTGCTGTCTCAGTTCCTTGAAGTCCTCACCTCTGTTACTTCTGTCTTCTGCCCCACATCCACCCCCACTGTCATTGTCATGTCAGTTTACTGAATCCCACATGCATTTGGGTATAGCACAGGGTACATTCATAAGACAGCAAAAGCTGAGCTAGAAGTATAGCTGGAGGAAGGGTGTCAAATGTGTTGAATAGCATTCTAAAGGGCCTGGACTTTTCCTCAGACCATTAATTCACTGGCTTACTCATTCATACACTTAAATATTTATGAAACTCCTAACATATGCTAGATGGGTTAGAACTTGGTTATATAGATATAATAAACTTGTCCTAAAGAAGACCTGGTAGAAGAAACACTTATTTTTGGTAAGTGTTTAAAGGAGTATGAACAGAGTAGTATGGGAGCTTGTGGAGAAGATAATTAGAACAAATGGAATCTGGCAAAGTTTCCAAGAGGAGGTGATATTACAATTTTTTTTGAAGGATGAGTAAACATTAGACAAAGGAGGAGTATGAGTAGGTGGGTTAGTAGAGAGGGCAGACCAGGCAGAGAGACCAGCATGTACAAAAGCATGGAGTCATGAGGGAAAGCAAGACCAGCATATACAAAGATCGGGTGCACTGTCAGTCACTGATCTTTGTTGATTGCAGCCCATACATGTTCAGCATTCTCAGGTGTCTACTTGTTGCAGGCCTTCCAGAACATGGATTTCTTTCAACAGATTCTTGACCATCTTTGAAATGTTTGTGTCACATTTTCATTTGCTCTGCACTCATTGCATTGTCCCTGAAAGCTGTCTGAATCATCCAAATACTTTCCATGGAACAATGTTCAAGCTTAACACAAGATTTGATGCAGATTTGTTGCTCTACTTGCTCAGTCATTTTGAATGTGACAGCCACACAGTACACATGCTCACTCAATGGTGACTACTGCCCACTTCTGACTAGTACAGTGAAGTCATCATTGTTCATGCATGCACAAGGCAGTCCGCTCTCCTTGGCTGCCAGGTTACGTGAATGTCATGCAAATTGTTCTTGTTATATTAACAATGGCTGGACTTTTTCTGGACAGACGTATACCCTTAACCATGCAATTTGGTGACCTCTGGGTAGATGCTACAATAAAAGCTCTGTTAAGAGACATAGAAGTTTTCATTAATGCAGAGACAATAAAATGGAGAGAAGAGAGTGGATTCAAGAGACATTTAAGGCTGGAAAACATAATTTGGCAACTGATTAGGTGTGTGATTATGTGGAGATATAGCTTGGGGTATAAAGGGAGTTCTGTTGTTCAGAATATGTCTCATTGACGTTTGAAGATGATCTTGTATCTCTCATTAAGAAATAAAAAGCAACAAAAGCCTTCCCTTGAAACCATGTGACCTCCCAGCAATTGTCCTTTGTGGCTGTGCTTTATGTCTTAGCCTCTCTAATGAGAGTTGTCTTATTACCATCCTCATTTTCCATTTTTAGTTACTCTTCACGTCAGTTCAGTCTGGATTGCACTCTCAACAATTTACCTAGCTGCCTTTGCTAAAGTCAGAAATTACTTTTGTCAGACTTTATGAAAAATGTTGAGTCCTTATCTTAGATATCTGAAATTTCCAATCTCCTTTTCCTTATTGGCGCATTCGAGCCAGTCATTTGACAATTACTTTGGATTCTCTGCTTTTCATCACTATTCTTCTTTGTATTCTATCATTATCTCATTTGTCAGTTCTAACTCCCGAATCATCCCTGTTTTCTATTTTCACTGTGACTACCTCTGCAAGCCATGGCATAGCCTGCTGACTACTAAAATGGTCTCCAGGTGTGTCTTGTGGCTTCCACTCTTTCTCCCCCAATTTCAATCCATTCTCCCCACACTGTCCAGAGGAATACAATTGAAATGTAAATATCTCTGCATTATGTAAAAACTTCAAGGGCATTTACTGCATTTAGAAGGTAATCCAAAATATTGAACATTATATCTAAGACCCGGAATAATCTGGCCCCGGCCCTGACCTTTTCTCCACTTTCATTCCTCAGTGCTTCCCCATTGCACACCCTGCAACATACTCCTGGTGTTCTTTCCATCCTGCAAATGAGTCAAATCTTTATTGCTTCAAAGCTTTTGGATTTGCTCTTCCCTTTGCTGTGAATACTCTCCCCACCTCCTTCTTGTGTGCCTTATGTGTCATTTTTTTTGGGGGGGGGCTATGACTCTTGGCAACTCTATGAAAGTGATGTCCACAATGTCCTGTCCTGTCCTCAACAGCCCTGCTTAACTCCTGTTGAGTCAAGCCTATGGCTTTTTTTATGGAGTCAGTCAATCTCATGTTTAAACTTCCTCTCTTCTTGCTTCCTGTTTTCCCCAGCATTATTCTCTGATCCAAAGAGCCTGCCTTCTCATGATGTGTGCCAAATAGAACAGCTTCAGATTTGTCTTTTTTTCCCTCTTTTTTTTTTTTTGCTTCTGAGTCTAGTCCAGATGTTTCAGGCTTAATTTGCTTTATGAGCCACTTGTTTATCTTTCTGGTGGTCCAGTGTGTCCATAGAATTTTCCACCAACACCACATTTCTTTTTAATCCTCACCCAAGAATATGTTTATTGATTTTAGAGAGAGAGGAAAGGGGGAGAGAGGTGTGTGTGTGTGTGTGTGTGTGTGTGAGAGAGAGAGAGAGAGAGAGAGAGAGAGAGAGAAGAGGGGAGAGAGAGATGTGAGAGATGTGAGAGAAACATTGATCGGTTGCCTCCTGAATGTGCCCTAACCGAGATCGAACCTGCAACCTAAGTATGTGCCCTGACTGGGATTTGAACCCATAACATTTTGGTAGATGGGACAACGCTCCAACCAACTGAGCCACCCAGCGAGGGCCCAACATCATATTTGAAATAAATTGATTTTTTTCCTATCAGCTCTCTTCACTGTTCAACTTTTGCATCTATATATAGTAACTGGGGATATGAGGGTGTGGTTAATCTTAGCCTTGGTCTCTAATGACACATCTTTGCTCTTAGTGATCTTTCCAAACCCTTCTATTGCTGCCCTTCTCTTGATTTCTTTGCCTCCCATCTCCATTTGAATTGATGACTGAACTAAGGGAAGTAAAATCTTTAACAATTTTGATGTCTTCATTGTTTCTGTTAAAATTGTATATTTCTTCTGTAATCATGATTTTTGTTTTATTAATGTTCAAATTCAGTCCTACTTTGGCACTTTCTTCTTTTATTTTCATCAGAATTTGTTTCACATCTGTGCTAATTTCTGCCAGTAAGGTGTCGCTATCTACATATCTTAAATTATTGATAATTCTTCCACTGATTTTTAATCCTCCTTCCTCCGAGCCTAGCCCAGCTTTTCATGTGATGTGTTTTGCATACAAATTACATAGGGAGATTAAATGCACCCTTGTCTGACCCTTTGCCTATAGGAAACCATTCTGTCTCTCTGTATTATGTTGTGACAGTGGCTTCCTATTTACAATACAGGTCATACATCAGGACAATCAAGTGCTGAGGTACGCCCATTTCTTTCAGAGCAACACATAGCTCTTCATAATTCTTATAGTCAATGGCCTTAATGCAGTTTATAAAACGTAGACTAACCTAAAATTTTCTTCTTCTGAAACTTTTACTGTATGTCCCATTTCTTTTGGGTCTGGCCATAAAAGGCTTTCTATAATTACTCTATCAGTTAGATTAGACTCAATTATGTTATTTTAACAACACTGAAATGTCAGTAACCTAAAGTAACAAAGAATTATTATTTTTTACATTATGTCCAATGTGAGTTGGCAAGAGGCTTCTTCTTATCTATTGCTCAGAAATTGATTTGAAAGAGGCTTCACCATTGAACGTTGCTCCAATTTCAACATGAGGCTGCTGTTGCTGAGGCAGGGGAGGAGCACATGGAGGACTAGTGAACTGATTTTTAAATGTTCCTGCTTAGAGATGGAGCTCCTACCCTTTGCGACAGCATGGATGGAACTGGAGAGCATTATGCTGAGTAAAAAAAGCCAGGTGGTGAAAGACAAATACCATATGATCTCACCTATAAATGGAACTTAATCTACAAAACAAACAAGCAAAATATAACCAGAGACATTGAAATAAGAAACAAACTGACAGTAACCAGAGGGGAGAAGGGAGAGGGATAATGGGGGAAAGGAGGGGAAGGGTCATCAAGGAACATGTATAAAAGACCCATGGACAAAGCCAAAGTAGGTAGGATTGAGGTTGGGAGGTGGGAGTGGGTGGGGCAGGGGAGAATGGTGGGGGGAAAATGGAGACAACTTTCCTTGAACAACTATACAAAAGTAAATGCTCCTGCTTAGAAGTGATTCATTATTTCTGCCTGTATTTCATTGGCCAAAGCACTGGCACATGTACTTTTAAGGACTAGGGAAGTAAAATTCTCCCACAGACCTAGGAGGAGAAAACTGGCCTTACTGGTGATTGAACTCTGATATTGTCTACTACTTTTGTTTTTTATATCTCATAGCATCCTGTTGTTTGATTTCTAATTGCACTTATCAGAATTTAAAATTATATTTATTTGTGGGTGTTTTCAATGTCTATCTTCCCATTAGATTCTGAGCTCCATGAGGGCAATGCCCATGCCTGTTTTATTTATCACCATTTACCCAGTGCCTGGCATCATGTCTATAGTACAGTAGATGTTCACTGAATACTTTACAATGTTGGTAACTATTCTGGATATGCAGAGCATCCTTTGATACACGGTAGAAAATTGGAATTTCATATCTACAACAAGTGAGAGAGATCCTTCTTTCTGTCCATTTCCAGAGAAATTCAAGGTTTTTTTAGTATTCCATTTCTATCTTTAATATTAATGTTTTTTTGTGTTTTAAATTATATCTCTAAGTGGTGGTTCTAAAGAATACAATATACTCCATTAACTTAATCTATTTTCAGATAGTTCACAATGTGAGAATTTGGAAAAATATAATTCTATTTATTCCAACTTAAGATCCTTAGTGCCTATTGTCATATATTTGACTCAGTATGGTTTATACCCACATATAGTGTATTTATTTTAGCAGAATTCATGACAGTGTGGTATTGGTGAAAAACTAGACATACAGGTCATTGAAACAGAATAGAAAATTCAGAAAATAAGGCCCACACAAATGATCAATTAATTTTTTTATCTGGCAAAGATGATAAGGTAACTTAATGGGAAAAGGATAGTCTTTTCTACAAATGGTGCCAGAAAATTTGGACATTCACATGTGAAAAAGTAACTTGACCCCTACCTTATATGTATAATAATTAACATTAAACATATTATAGATCTAAATGTAAAAGTTAAAACTACAGAACATTGAAGACATAGAAGAAAAATCTTTGTGGTTTTGAATTAGGCAAAGATTTCTTAGCATAAAAGTTAAGCCATAAACAAAAATAGTATGATTAGAGTCCATCAAAATTAACCATTGTGTTCCATGGAAGGCGCTGGATAAAAACACAAGCCAGAGACTTCAAGAAAAATTTCACAAAGCTGTATTTGACCCAAGGAGATCTACCTAGGATATGTATAGAATTCACATAATTCAATAAGAAAACAAAAGCCCCCATAAAAATCACAAAATAATTTTAACAGACACTTCAGAAGAGAGATGTGGATGACAAACACATTAAAAGATGCCTAACATCACCAATCATCAGGGCCTTGCAAATTATAAATAAAACCATAGTAAGATGCCACTACATATCTATTATAATAGTGAAAATGCCAAGTGTCAAGAGGCTATGGAACAACTGAAAGTCTCAGAGCTCTTGGACTTTGCTGATGGAAATTCAAAATAGCAGAGTCACTTTGGAAAACATTTGGCAGTGTCTTGTAACATCAAACATGCACTTACGTAATCCAACAATTTTACTCCTGGATATTTATTCAAGATAAATGAAAATGTGTCACCAGAAGGACTTGGTAGGCAAACGTTTATAGCAGCCTGATCCATAATTAACAAAAACTAGAAGCAACTTAAATTCTCCTCAGCTGTTGAGTGAGTAAGTAAGTAAATTGTGGTTCATTCATTTCATGAAATACTAGTCAATAATAAAAAGGGTTAAATTAGTGATATATGCCACAACATGTATGAATATCATATGTATTATGCTAAAAAAGAACCTAAAGACAAAAGATTACATATTATAAGATTCCATTTACAGGACATTCTGGAAATCAGATCAGTGCTGGGGTGGGGGTGGGAGTGGTAAATGACAACGGAGGGAATGAGGGAATTGGTTACACAAGTCTACGTGCTTGTCAGTCATCACTCTGCACCTAAAGAGGATGAAGTAGTGCATTTTATTGCATGTAAGTTATACCTCAATAAGTTTAACATTGAAAAGAATGTTTGTGTGGTGATAAATACACTGCGTACGCATACATATGTGTGCACGTATGTGCATATATATGTATATACATATTTTTATTTGGAACGTTTTTCCATTTATTATGCTTCCATTGCTTTCTGGCCTCCATTGTGTCTGATGAAAAGGTAACTTTTCTTGTCAATAATAGTGTCTCTCCATCTCTCTAATGTGTTTTTTTATCCTGTGAGTGTTTTTGAGAGTTTATTTTTCAGCTATTTGACTGTATTGTTTCCAAGTATAGTTTTCTTTGTACTTAATCAGCTTTGGGTTTATGAGCCTTGTTTTTTCTCCATCGATCATTTTATCTCTTTGCTTCAATTTGGGTAACTTCTCTTGGCCTATAGTCAAATCAACTGATCCTTTCTCCTGCAGTGTATTATCTATTGTTGTTATAAATCACCACAAAACTTAGTGGCTTAAAACAACAAGTTATTATTTGTCACAGGCATATGCATTTGCAGCATATTCCTTGACCGGGTGAACATAAGTTCACATGTGCAGCTGCACTCAGCAGGGAGAGCTGAGATGTTCATCTCTCCACGTGGTGTTTAGTCTCAGACTTCCTCATGGAATGGCAATCTCAAGGTGACATGCTCAGAGCTTCAATGTCTACCTAGATCTAGCCTTAGAAGAAATGCGAACATCACTGCTGCTGCATTTTCTTTTTTTAAAGAAAGTTGCAAAGCCAATTTATATTTCATGGGTAAGGAAATACTCTCTACCTCTGAATGAGAAAAATGGAAAGTCATATAAAAAGGGCGCATGATTATTGGGTTGGGATTAACTTTTGGCTATTAATGTTATATATGCAGTCCTCAGCCTAAGGTATCCAATGGGTGTTTTATTTCAGATACTCTATATTTTTAAGCTCTAGAATTTCTATTTTTTTCAGTTTATATTTCTCTTCTGAAATACCCTCTTTTCATGTGTTATATTTATCTTTTCATATAAATTCTTTCACATTTTTATGATAGTTGATTTAAAGTCCTTGGCTCCTAATTCCAATGACTGGGTCATTGCAGTTTTTCCTCATTGTGTTTTTCTGTAATTATGGGTCACATTTATCTATTTCTTTCCATGTCTCCACTTTCTATATTATGCATAATATTCAGTAGATAACAGTGGAGACTGAATTATAGTGTTTCAGTTTTATTTCCAGAGAATGATGACCTTTACTCCATAAAGTGTGAAGGGTAAAGGACTAATCATTTTGATGCTTTTACTATCTGGTTGAACTGGGGAGGTAGCAACTTGAACTAGATCGAACTTATCTCTTTAACCAAAAGCACAGCTTCCTGTACCACCACTGATTGTTTGAGCTGGCCAGTAGTTCATCTGGGAAGATTTTGGGCTGTAATACTAGGTGTGATTGTTCCATCTTTATATTTCAGTCTGGAAAGGTGCTAGATTGAAGCTCCATGAAAAGGTATAGGATTCCAGTTTCTGCTTCATAGCTCTTCATCTGCCATTGCTTCTTGAATGCAGAGTTATTGGGTAAAGTGATTTCTTTTCACACTTTGGGCTCTTTTGGATTCCAACCCATACTGCCATCCGATGCTGTACTCATCTCTCCAGTGTCTCCCAGGCCACAGCAGGCCTGCTCTGTGATTGTTCCTACCCAGCCAGGTATGGAAGCTGCTACAGCTCTCTGCTCACTTATGAAGATATCTTTTCTCTCTATAATTTAGTTCATCAGTGTTTTATTGATCTCACTGCTCTTTGTTGCCCTATACAAAAATAAACCCTTATTTTTTCTGGGTTTATTTTTTTTACCACAGGAATGAGGTTCTTTGTTATCCTTCTCTATAATAACTGGAAATAAAAACCAACACTGAGTGATTTTGACATGACTTTATGGGTAGAAATAGCTGCCGAACTATAGAGGCATTGAAATATATCCTGGAAGTTCTCTAGTTTCAGTGTTAGTGGCTATTGGATTTATTTCCTGTAGTTTAATGCTACAACGTGTTTGGGCAAAATTAGCAAGGAGTTATTTTTGCTACAACACAGGTTACTTTTTTTTCCTTTATGTGCCCTGTGGAAATCAAAAGGATAATCTGAGAAAGTAAAAGAAACCTAGGAAAAAGGAAAGTGAAAATTTATCAATACCTGTGGCTAAATGGCATAGCAAGAAATACTACATTTTTGGGTAAAATTTCCAGACAGACAAGGCTAGACAAATTGAGTTACAGCTGTGTATTATAACAATGTAAAGTAGTCCCTAATATACTGAGCAGATTTCTTGGCTTTGGCAGTAGGAGGTAACTCTGAAAGATGTTCTTGTCTAATGAATAAAGATGGGGTCTTTGTTTCTACACCTAACACAAGCACTAGACTGAGGGGTCTCATACTTATCCATGGTGGCTGTGGGAGTAAAGTACACATGCAAAACTACAGGGGGCATCTGGAGAAGGAGGGCACTGGGCACCAAAGACTTCATATGGCAAGATGATAGCATTGTTACCCAAGTTGTCTTTGGCAATACAGCATGGAATAAATACTTCCAGAGTGTGCAGAGATAGTCTTTTTTAGCATACATAACAGCTCAGTGCTGACCTTGAGATTTTTTTCTCCTAGAGATGTGCTGGACTCTACAATATATGAGAAAAATGGGCTTAAGTATGGCTATACTTAAGCTTGCTTTTCCGCAAAGAGCATGACTACTTTTCCCTTCCAACACCCTGTGATTGCCATTTATTTATGAAAATGAGGCCTTAGTAATATTAGCATTTTTTTCTTTCCTGTCAGTAGAATGTCTCACATGGTCCTGGCTTTGAGAGGTCCTGTTCTAGGTCTCTTCCTCTTTCTTTCTTCAGCAGCAATATTCATTTTTGCTTTTAGAGTAGGGCCAGGCATTCTCTTTTTCTTCTTGCTACCCTTTTAAAAGAAGTGTCACTGTCTACCTGCTGTTACTGGCCTTTTGTTTTGTTAACCATGCCCATGCGTAGAGAGGGTCAGAAACTTGGCCTAAAGCAAGATATTTCAAGCAAGAGGAAGAGTCCCAGGAAGTGAAAGGGACCAAGAATCAACATTTTAGGAACATTTTTCATTTGGATTGAGTTAGAGAATTTTTGGGGAAGCATTGTCATCAAAGGAGAGTGAGAATGGCAGGGATGGATAAAACATTTAAAAAAAAGTTTGCTGTATATTACATAGATTGTGTCGGGGAGGAAGAAGCTGTCCTCTGCCCTCATGGTTCTTCTGGCTGGTCTAATAATCAAATAGATACGAGGCCAATTAACAAAAGAAAATAACCAAATTTAATTATATACACATATATGGGAACACAACATATGAGGTCTGTCTAGAAGATATCCAGTCATGTAATATGAAAAGTAGAGATATTTATTGAAGAAGATACAAGATGCAAGAAACATTGTACATAGGACAATGTTGCCTCAATCCCTTTTAAAGTAGGCACCTTGGGACCTCACACAGTTCTCCCAGTTGCCATCAGCTGTTCCGTCATATTTTTCTGAATCTTATTGACAGTCTGAAATCTCTTCCCTTTCAGAGGTGACTTTAGTTTTTGGAAAAAGTAGAAGTCACAGAGCACCAAATCTCGGCTATGGGGGGCTTAGTCACCTGGATGATTTGATGTGTCACCAAAAAACTCTGCATGAGATGTGATACATGAGTGGGAGCATTGTCAAGATAAAGCTGCCAGCCACTGGTTGCCCACAGCTGTGGCCTTTTGAATCATCTGAATAGTTTCCGCAGAGGAATGTTCAAGCTTAATGCAAAATTTGATGTAGATTCCTTGCTTACTCAGTCATTTTGAATGCAATGGCTATACAGTACACATGCTCACTCAACAGTGTCTACTGCCCCCACTGACTAGTACAGTGAAGTCATCTTTGTTCACGTGTGCACATTCCAGTCCACCCTCCTTAGATGCCAGGTTACACTGATGTTGCACTAACCATTCTTGCTGTATTAACAATGGCTGGACTTTTTCTGGACAGACCTTGTACATGAGTCAGAGATACCACATACGTGAAAGATTCAAAGTCAAAAGAAAAAATGAAGTATACATAACATTTGAGCTAAGGATCTCTTTGGGGATTCAGGAGGAAGGAAGGTAATATCAGAACAATAAGCAGAGCAGATGTTCAATAATTGCAAGTTTTCCCTGCCCTATAGATAGTTCAAAAAGGTTGTTTCTGACAATCTCTTATTATTGGCAAGGCCTCTAATTCAAACTCTACGTAGTTGAGCAGGGACAGAATTTTCTCTTGAGCCTTCAGGATTTTTGTTGCCTTTATTTAACTCAAAACAACCGGCAGACCACAGAGCACATCTCAGGGTGACTGGTTCTAAACCCCTACAGTAGTTACCCTTCTCACCACAGATTTACATTTTTCGTTTTTTAAAATGATGAGAATCAAAATATTTTTTGACACTGTTACTTAAGGATAACTTTCCAACTGGTACTCTACCTGTGTGCTATAAACAATGAGAAATGATTTACAATTTCTTTTCCATATCTGTCTCTGATAAAACCGAAACCAAAACTCCTATAACCCTTCACCCATGGACAACTGGATTTCCACTTTAAGAACTTAATGCCTTTATTTTAGAGCTTTGTTCCATTTGAAAATGTAGCCTTCACAGAGCTTTAAACTAGTATGACGTATTTACTCTTCAGAGTGAGGGGTGTGATTTATACTGGTGGCTATACAAGGCCAGGAAAAAAGGGTCAGAAAAGAGAAGCCAGAAAAAAAGAATGAGAAATGTGGCCAATTTCACAGCTTTGCCGAGAGCTGGTTATATTGCCTGCAGTGTAGATTCTGGCTCCAAGGCCCTGAAGGCTCATTCTATTTTATTTATTTTAGAAAGTTAGGACATCTAAGGACATAAAGGAAGCGGGAAGGGAGGGAATATGTAGGATAGGACAAGGAAGGGAGTTTTCCATCATGAGGAGTTTGGCCTTTTTTGTTGGGAGTCTATTAAAGAAGAAAACTAACATTGGGCTCATAATAACAAATAACAGCATCAATAACACAAATAGTAATTACTATAACTTATAGTCAATTAGGGAAGAAAACTAACATTGGGCTAATAATAACAAATAACACCATCAATAACACAAATAGTAATTACTATAACTTATGAGTATTTATGTGCCAGGCACTGTGCTTCCCTACAACAATGAACCGTTGTTGAAAATAAATATGTGTTTCTCTGCAGTGCTGGAGAATGAGTTTAAACGATATGCCTCCTACATTTGCATTTCCTCTGCCTCACTGTTTTTCCTCCTAAAAGTTTATTTAAACTTGCTATACTGTGTGAGTCTTTGTAAACTGCTTTAGACACTTCTTTTGGGTGGGGAATAAGACAAGATATAAATAAACCATCTATAAACACACTAGGGAAGCTACAGTGGGGGATATTTCAGCCAATTGCTGTTCTTTCCAGTTCCTTTTACTGGCTCTAACCAGAGCTTGCCATACAGTGCTTCTGGTCACTTAGGAGGTGGTCTTTCAGTGTGGCCTCCAGGCCAGATTCCTCCCTTGCATCCATATCCTGAGTCACCAACTGCTGTTCTCCTGTGAAATGTTCCTTTGGTTATTTTTCATGATTCCTTGGTCTCTACGGTCTCTTTGACTTTAATATCCTATAATTGATTCTCTGAGGCTCTGATGGTGTACTATTGATCCTTGGTGGGCAGCATCTTCTAAATAGTCTTGGGTATTCACTGGTCCTAAGATACCTATGAAGATAGGGATGAAGGGTCAAATAAAAACCGAGTCAAGAATACCTTCTTTTTAATTCTCTACTTTTTCTTTTGCAAGAATTCTTCTTATTAGTGTCAACTCCCTGGCTTCATCTTTATACTCATCAGTTTTTATAAAATATAAGCCAAATTTCCATTTGCTTGCATTTTCAAGATTAGCCAGGGGAAGAGGGCAGTGAGGCACCAAGAAGCAAGAGAATTCCTTGTGGGACATGAAAAGTTAGATGCATAGAAATGATCAAGCAAAATCTCTGCACTTTTAAATAAGTAAACTGACCACTTTGACATGTGATGGGGCCTCAAAGTTGTATGAGGGGTGCGAAACCTGGGATGGCCTTTGCCCTCAGTTACAGTGTGTAGTGCCTTTGCTTTAAGTTGTCACAGTGTGCAGTCTTAGGCGAGCCATGTCCTCTTTTGTGAGATCACCAGAGGTAGCCTTTTGAAGCAGTTCTGAAGTCATAAAATTGGTGAGAAAGTTCAGAGTATGTTTGCCAGTGAAGATAACTTCTGCATGAGGGCACAGCACTGTTGTTGTGACTTGAGGTACTTGATAGCACATATGACTACTCACAAATGCAATCTAAAAATACTCCAGTATGGGGGATGCAACTTTGTAGGTGTCTGTGACAATAAATGCAGAACCAGAAATAAAACTGGAGGTACAGGGTGTTGCTTAGCAATACAAATGAAAAGGGGATGAAAATAGGGTTCTTCGGCAGAAAAAAAGCTGTTTACTAGAAATAAGGACACAGTGGGGGCTGGTTTCTCAGCTTTATCTGCAGTGATGTGTATGATCTTGGTTCCCTGGAGTTCTGGGTTTATTACTGACAATAGCAAAACCAGAAGAAATCTTTCATCCTTTTATTTTTTTCTGAGGGAGATGTGTACATGCAGATGGAGTTGGCTATAGGTGACTTGGAAATTTTAGGAGGTTGTTTCCTTTCTTAATGGATGTCATCATCGAGTGAAGAAGAACAGAGCCAAAATAAATAACACGCAAATTACTGAGATGCAGACTCTTCAGTGACATGAGTGAGCACATAAAGGAAATTGAAGTTATAAACATCTTTGTGCTGGTTACATGATCATGCTGATGTTTGTCTCATCATAATTTCACATGCTGAACATTATCCTGCCGGTTTTACAGAGGAAGATGCTGAGGCTGAGAGAAACTAACTGACTTGCCAAAGTTACAGACTTAATGGGAGCAGAACCAGGATTCTGGTTTGTTTGTACAAAGCTTTGGCTTTTTGCACTTGACCAAATCACCTCCAGAGGAGTCTTCTGGGCACTGTATTCTTGGGTGCTGTACAGATGAGTCTGTGCACTGGGAAAGCTTCCTGGAGAAAGTTGTTCTTGAATTGGTTTAACGGACTGCAGGGAAGAGGGAGGGGGAAAATTTTTTACATAAAAATATTGTTTAATGTTCAATTTCTTAGTGTCATTAAGGTTTTAAAAAACTGATTAAATTATAAGCACCTTGGATACAATGATCTCATCTTAAAATTTTTACTGTGTTTACAAAGTATCCTCCTAGTAGATGCTTGATTAAATTTGTTGATGGAACTTGAGCTGCCATCCAGAATTTTAGGGAAAGGCTGAACATGAGGTTGCAGTGATCAATCTTACAGTCAGGAAATGAGTTTGACATAGAGAAAAAGTGACAGGAATAGCTTTTCACGATCCGGAGTGATATGATGTGTCAGTAGTAAAAAGGCACAGGTCAAAAGTAAGAAGAAAATATTGAAGAGAGAATGAGAGATTCCACTGTGGAAGGTCATTCCTTTGACACTGAAGACAGTATCATCCACAAGTCATGGGTAAAGCTATTATTCCCTGGAAACTTGCTCAGGACTTAACTTTCTATCTGGTTTGGAGATGGGTTTATTAGAAAATTTGTTCAGTCACTCAACTAGTAAGTAACACCTGAGTGCCAGCTGCTACAGCTATAGAAAAGTATAAGACATATGCCCCTCAGCATACATGTCTTATAAACACCTGGGTGTTAACAGTGTCAGGTGTTCAGTGCAAGATTGGAAGTACATAGGACATAAAATTAGTTCAGATGTTTCCAGAAGATCCGTAGACTGTTTTGGTGTTAGACTGAGAGTCTTTGGGATTTGGTCATTGATAATTTTTCCTTCTCTTTGGAAAATTTAAACTACAGTTCCTGAAATGTGAATGGCAATATTCTAAACACACCATGTCAAGAGAAAATGTGTATTTGCTACTCTAAGTGAAAGAAACTAAAAAGAATGCTGTGTTCTGACATATGTGTAAATGATTATTTCTCTGCTTAGAAGATATGCATGCTTGTCATATTAACATTTTTTGTAGAAAACAAGAAAAATGCCTCTTAGTGCCTTGCATGAGAAAAATATCTTACAATTAGATGTCATTTTTATGGATAACTTCTACTCTGGGATAAACAATGAGAATAGATCAGAATGCCTATCCATTTTGCAACAGACTTTCAGTTGAACCCTTAAACATTGGCCTTGGGGAATTCTTTGTTTCTGTTCTTATAAGCTATCCCAAACTGCTTGGACTTAAAAAAAAAAAGATATTATTTATTTATTTTTTAGAGAGAAGGGAAGGGATGGAGAAAGGGGAGAGAAACATTGATGTGCAAGAGAAACATTGATTGCGTGTTTCTCATGCGCCCCCAACCAGGGATGTGGCCCGCAACCCAGGTGTGTGCCCTGACTGGGAATTGAACCAGTGACCCTTTGGTTCTCAGGCCTGCACTCAACCCACTGAGCTACACCAGCCAGGGAATTATGTTGCATTTCTTAAACTAATACAATTTTATGTTCATAATCACAATAAAACAAGAAGGGGGAAAAACACCAGAGAGGAGAGGTGGGACCAAAATGAATGGCTACTGGACTGGTAAACACTGGATGCTGTTTAGTTTGGGGAAACAATAAAGTCCTCAGAAAATGGGTCCTCATTCCTGGCAGCAGATGGGAACGAATGTCCCAGATTCATATGTTCCTCATATTAATGGAACTTTGGAAAAAATTTAAACTGTTTCCTTTCCTGAGGTGAGATGCAGCCTGAGGAACACTACAAGAGAAGTGTCAGACTTCAAAGGTGAACTTGATCCCTCACACCACGGGAAGGTCTGAAAAAGCAGCAAGAAATCTCTCTTCTAGGAGTGCTTTAATCTCTTGTCCATTGCTGAGATTGGCTGACGTTTTGGTACCTTAAATTTCTGGAATCACTTGCATCTCTCACAGTCTGTTTTCCATTGTCATTGTTATTCAACAGTGAGAGAAGGCAAAGGTCAAGGATTTGCCCAATCTTTCTGCTTTGTTTGGGCTCTTCGGGCGTTACCACAACAGATTCAGAGCTAATGAAGCTCTGAAACTTCCTTTTCTTGTTTGCTTTGCTTTTAAAATTTTTTAAAAATGTTCACTAGTGATGGGTCAAGAGCAATAGTTGCAAATGGCTTTTAGAGTTTCCATGTAGAATCTAAGTTCTCCTAGTCATTTGTCTTTTGATCTTTCCAGAAGACTACAGAAGATTCACCCTGATTGTTATTTTTACCCCATGGCATCAACAGAAATCTTTGTGGAAATTCAGATTTAAAATTTAAGATTAGACTTAGAAATATATTGTAGCTTTCTCTTTACTTGGAAGCATTATGCTTATTTTCTAGCTCATGAAAAATAGATGTTTCATTTCATCATCCTGATATTCTGGCCGCTCCCTGAATCACCCCTTTTATCAAGTAAGATGCTGGTGTCTGCCCTGTTTCAGTGAAAGCAGTGAGGGCCATGTCCTTCTTGTTCCAGTGGCTTTTTAGAGTGGCAGGTTTCTCCAAGGGGTCAATAGCCAGGGGTTTATCCTGGGATGGGTGATGATTAATTAGTCTGTACCTTGTTTGTGTCTTATAACATTCTGAGGACTAGTGTTCAGGATAATTTACTAATTTTTCAAGTCAGTCTTTAGTAAATCCCTTGAAACAATGGAATTCAGTTTGTAGACACTGTTTTAAGTATTACTTTTGGAGGCTATGACGGCAAAATTTTTCTTAAGGACAAAGCTTTGGCACTGAATCCTTCCTTTGACCTTAGGATCCTTCCTACAGAAGGCCTTTCTGTGTCCTTGAGTGCAGTGTTGCTTCTCTGAGTTTTGCAGGCTTTGGTCTTAACCCTTGACTATCCATGGCAATATTCATTAAAAAATTAAAGTACTTGTCTTTTTTTTCCATAAAGCCCATATTTCAGGGTGGTTAATTCACAAATACAGCAAACCAGAGCTTACATGTCAGACTGATGATTATATATGTTATTTGGGGAAGCTTCATAAATGATTTCTGCTTAGAGTTTCCAATTTGGAAGATGGCACTGCAGCCATCTCCCTGCGATGTTGAAGGGTTTCTAGGTAAGCCTGATGCTAACCTAAAAACCCTAATACTGCGGACTGCCAGAGATCCCACTCAAATTGGTGTCCTGATTTGGCAACCACTCTTGTCAAGCTTCAGGTTGACTGGGGACATCTGGCCTGAAGATGAGCAGGTCTTTCTACATAGCAACTTTTTACAGGAATCTTTCTTCTTGCCCACTAACACGGAACAGCAAGCAGGATGGTAGTGTGGAAGCCCGTGTCCTAGTAGTTTGAATGTCTGTGTTCTGAGAGCTTCAGTAAGTTGTGTAATCTCTCTAGGCCTCAACATCTTTCTTTTTTAATGAAGGAGTTGTGCTCTGTTATTGTTTATGGCTGTGACATTTTGTGAATCCATCATGCCTTTGAGATACCATAGAGCTGAAAGAATTTGAAATTGCTTCTGCTCCTTTACTTGAATTTTGAAAACAAAGTCCTACCCTTTAGCAAGTTACTGGAGGCACACTATAGATTTTCACATTGACTAGCTAGTTCAAACTGACCTACAGAGATCTTGCTTTCACCAAAGCATTTAAGGAGAGTCTGATGAGAAAGGCATACATAATATGCCTTTTGAAGTGTCAAGAGGTAAGCAAGGTGAGTGATATTTTAGATAAAGAATGCACAAAGGATGAGACAGAACAAAGGATTAGGCACTGATTCTACTGAAAGGTCTTTTCAGAAATAATGTAAGAAACAGTTTTAAAAGGAACTGAATCTTGCCTTTGGGACCTAAAAGAATTCCTTTCTGGAGAAATAAGTAAGTTGTCAAGGCCTGAATTGTCTTATGAGACAATGATACCAAGGTTGCCAATTTCTAATGGAATCAGAATCTTTACAGTCCCTGATCTATGTTCCAAAGGTGTCAAAACAATGCTAATGAAGGTCTCTGTCTTAAAGTTGGGTTTTAGGTAGACAGCACGGGCCTGTGAAAATACACACTGATGTAACAAATATAGGGTTACCTGTGTGGGGGGAAGGGCTGGGATAGGGAAAAAGAGAGTCATTTGTCAATCCAGTTCCTCCCATCATCATTGCACAGCAAAACGTCTCGTATAACAGAACACTGAGGATGGAGCCAGGAAGCTGGTTTATGTGTGCTGGGTAGTGCTGATTAGAAGAAAGTGTATATATATTGTGCTGTAAGATCAACATAATTTAGATTTAGGTTTAGAAAGTGATCAAACTTTGAGTAACCTAATAATTACTCAATAACCCCTGAGAACTTTTTACTGTTATTACTCCCATTTTGCAGATGAGGAAACTGATACGTAAAAAGTTTAAGTAACTTAAAGTCAAACAGCTTGTAAATTGCCAAGTTAGGATTTGACTTCAAGCAGTTTGGCCTCCAGAGCCCCTGATCTTAAACCCTTTGCTTTTATTTCCTTAACATAAATCCCTGTAGGTGAGGCTGAGGGGTCACAAAGAGGACATTTCGTTTTACTAAAGAGGAAAGCGCTCCTGATAACTATGTACAGGGCACCTAAGCAGAGGAATGTTAGTGGTGATGCAATCTGAGGTTCTGAGTTTCACAATGAAAATTCCAGGGACTAGCTCACCAGTGGCTCAGAGGGATTCTTGGGGTAAAGAACCCAGCTTTGAGAGTTGAAAAAATCCTATCCACTTATAATTCTGCTGGGGAAAATTGCATGCTTAGCTAGTAAAAGTTGGTTTTTATCAGCTCTGCCCTGTAGGGAGCTTTACTGTTGTCCTGTTTATTTCCTACGGAGGGAGGGGCAAAAAAAGAAGCAGAATAGAAAATGAGGTTAGCTGTGGCCTTGCAATTGTACCATGTTGAATGGAGCATTTGGAGCACCTCATCAGAGCGCTTACTTGTACATGTCACTTTATAAGTATAATCTACAGTTCACATGGCTTTAGTTAAAAAGGGCTAATGTGTTTAGGGAAGTAGAATCCAAGGAAGGGGAAAGGATATTAATGTATAAAAGCCAAAGAGCTGTCAAAACCTCCTCACAGCCAACATATTTATACTGACATTATACGGCCATTCAAAGAAGGTTTATTGCTGAAGAGCTGAATTTGCCTTTTTAAAATTTTTTTAAAAAGGAGCATAAAGGAGGTTTTGAATAGCTCTTGTTTATTCATTAGTTTCTGCTGCCAGCCTTCTGCATGCCAAGAGATGAAACTTTCAGAAGCTGATGCTACAAAGAATGTGACAATTATTAAAAATGCTTGCTGCGTTTCTTTATTTGACATCATCCAACTGGTAGCAGTAAGAGATGATTAAAGCTGAAGGATAAAGGAGTAGTCATTATAGTACAGGTAATAAAATGGCCATTTGAAAGGGTTAGCATTTAAAAAATGTGCAAATGAAGATGCCCAAGAAAATGTGTTTTCAAGGAAGCAATCATGACCTAAAACACCATTACCAGCCCCAATTTTTTCTTAGTTGCTGAGTTTTGTGGGAGCAAAAATTAGTTTTCTTACCACCTTTCTAAATTCTGGTGGCTGGACTAATAATCAAATTGATATGAGACAGATTAACAGGAGAAAATGGTAAAATTTATTATATATGTGTATGCAGAGGTTCCATAGGAATGTGGGACCCCAGGGCACATTTGGCAGTTGAACCTTAAATGCCTTTCTGGACAAAGGAGAGGGAGGCAGGGGTCTAGAATTTCAAAGGGAAATTAGGCAATGCCGAGGAGGGTATGAGGGAGAACAAACATGTAAAAAAAATTCTTGCAGGGACACCATGAAACAATGGGACACAGAAGGGAGACCAACAAACAGATTTGCTAGATTTATATCTCCCTGATCGCTACGCTTAACTCATAGATGCTACGGTAAATGTGCTAAGGTTTTCTCCCTGAAGCAGGATGTGTTCTTTTTTGTTGTTGTTGTTGATGTTTTTGAGTTTATTGGGCCTTAATTGTTTTCAGCTGAAAATATCTGTATGTCAGGGTGACACATTTTGGGGAGACTCGTTCTGGACCCACAGGGTTTCACCTCAGGTGCATTTTGTATACTGGGTTCAGGACATATAACACCCATTTTTATTACATACAATTTTTTATTACAAAATCATAAGCATGTAATTGAGTAACATAATATCACACTTAAGCACACCATATGACATTTTAGGTGAAATGTTCAAACTGCTGTCCATCTTGTGCGAGACATTCATGTTCCCTACCAACCACACTCAATGGCGTTACTTTTGCTGGACACTGTATATTGAGCAAAGTTTTTGTTTTATGATAGAATCTTTTCAGAGATGTACATAGGAATAGGAGAAGAACAAGTTAGGTGTTCCTGGATGATGGTAAAATGGGGATATGCTGTATTCTGCAGGGCCAGACTTACCAAAGTAATGATGAGGGGGCAAGGACCATGGGCATTCTCAGTACTTTTTTTTCCTTTTAGTGAACTCCTATCTCCATTTCCACTTGTACACACAGTATACTGTTCCCTATTGAAATAATGTCTGATAGAATCATGTTCCCCTCAGTGGTGAAACAAACTTCAGTGTATTCTTTCCTTGGGCTATTTTAAACACAGTAGCAAAGTATTAATCATGAAACAATTAAAGACAAGAACATTTTGGGGGGGAAATGGGAGACCTGGTCTACTAGATGTCAAGATTTGTCTATTACAACTTTATAACGCCATGTGGTATTGGTGTAGACAGAGAAAAATAGATCCATGGGATTGAATAAATCAATGAATAGACCTGCACACATGGACATTTGATATATAACAAATGATTTTCCATAGACATGTACACCAAACACAACAATCAAAAGATAATTTAAATTTGAAAAGCAGAATTTAGAATAGACCATCTTTGTGACTTTAGGATGGGGAAGGGTTTCTTAACACACAAAGAAATAGAATTCAGAGATAAAAATATTGGACAACATTAGCTACATTAAAAAGAAAAACAATTTTTTAATCAGAGGATACTATAAAGAAAATCAAAAGACCAGCCACAAACTGAGAGATATGTAATGCATATAAATACATATAATTGAGAAAAGAATAGTATCCAGAGTATATAAAAAACTCTTAGAAATCAGTAAGACTAACAACTCAGTAGAAAAGTGGGCAAAAGGTATGAGCAGGTAGTTCTCAGAATCAGAAAACTGAATGACTGATAACTTCTGACCAAGAGCTTCTTCTCAGCTTGACTAAATTTCAAGTAGACCAGACCTCCCCTTTCTTAGAGTGTTTACTTAAGAAAACTTCAAGTTATAAATTCTTCCTCTGCACCTCTGAGATGTAAATCTTTTTAAAAGCCTCCTGCCAGTTTTATAAAGTAAAATGTCTTTCTCAAGAGTCTGGGAGCCTGTCTCCCTGGCTCTGTGGGAGGGAAAACACAGGTAGCCTCGTCACAGAGAAAAATCATTGCCAGCTCCAGAATAACTGAATGCGTTGGGCACATCCCTTTGGTTGACTTCCCTCCTAATGTCCTCCAGCATGCTTCTGCTAGCTCAACTCAGCATCAAAAACTCCTCCTGGCCTTTGTTTCAGCAGATTTGAATTCAGACTGCAGTTTGGCCGCTCTCTACCATTGCATAACCCTGAGTGAAGTCGCCTCACCTATCTAAGTTTGTTTGTGAAAACTTTTCTTGAATACCTCTCAGGAAAATACAGAATTAAAACTACTCATACATACCATTTTACAGTCATCAGAATGGCAAATACTAGTGAGAATGAAGAGCAATCTGGAGTGGATACAGATTGGCACAATACTGTTGGGCTACAATCTGGCAGTCTCGAGAAAAGTTGAAGCTGTGCCAGTCCTCTGACCCAGCAATACCGTTTCTAGATAGATGCCCTAGAGAAACTCTCCCTTAGGCACACAGAATGACATGTAGCATAGTACTTAGAGCAGCTAAGTCCATAATTTAAAAACCCGGGAACAATCTAATTGTCTATCAGTGGCTGAATGGATAAAAATTATGGTATAAACAAAAACAGAATACTGTAGAGCAGTGTGTAAAAGTCACAAATATAAAGTTGACCAAAAAAATAATTTGCAGAATATCACATCTTGAACGTAAGATTTAAAAACATCAAAAAACATCCTACATTACCCAGCAATGCAGACATGTTACCATGTAATTAAAAGTGGTTTTGTTTTTTTGGTTTTTTTTTGCTATATGATAAACCTCAAATTCTGAAAGTGGTTACCTCTAAAGACAGGGGTGAGGAACCAGGGAGGAACATGCAAAGATTTCACATGGATTCATAGTGGTTTATTTTTTGAGCTGAGTGGTAGAAACACAGAAGATAAAATAATATTTTATATTTAATGTCTAACATGTTATAATAAATTACAAGAAAAGTGATTTTGGGGAAAAGAGTTGGATACTTCTACTTAATTATGTCAATATCCATGTGTCACTTGAATTTTTTTACCGTGTCCTTGAGGTAGAGCACTCTTTGACCTGTAAATGAGATTCAGCCAAGTTTGGGGCAGTGATTGGATGTAATTCCGATCCCACCTCTGACTCTGGAACACTGTGTGATCTCTGAGTCATCAAAGCACTTTCCAGACAAGCAAGCATTCTTCAGGAAGAGAAGGAAATGCTAATACTTGGCACACACATCTTGGGAATAATATTTGACTCTGTGAGGCCACTAGGCCTCTTGTGCCTCAAAGGCAGGGTGGTCAGAGACAATCACACTGAAGGTCACTGTGACTGAGATAAGGTAGGCAGGGGCTTGGAGTCTAAGATTTTTAAAATCCCCTTATTCTTCCTCCCCAGTTCAGTTTTCATGATGAGGAACCACTTTTCCTGTAAGTTGGGAAGTTTCTGGGATCACAGGTGGGCTTTGGAAGCATTACTACTGAAGTGTCTGGTTAGGAGTTAAGGGACTAGGAGGGGGGCACCTGTGTTATAGCTCCTGAGTGGAGGTGAGGGGAAATTCCACTGCTGTTTGCTTTCTACTCACAACTACAAAATGCAGGCAAACCACACAGGGGTTTTTGAGATGAAGAGTGAGACATAGCATCATTACCTAGATGGGAGACCTATCATTTCAGATATAAGATCCTAATATAAGGATCCTCATCTTAGGAAAGCCATATAAGTTCCCAAACAAAAGGAAGCACACTGTCATCTGAATGTCTCTTAGTTTGTGTTACTTTTTGTTTTGTTTGAAATTTGTTTTACATAATGGCTTTAGATTTTCGAGAGAAACTCAAGAATGGCTTTCCAAGTCCTCCCTAGCTCACTCATAACCTGAAACTGAATTGAGCAAAACAGCAAGCACTAAATTAGAGAGAGCGCCTATTGGGGAGTTTGTGGATGCAGCAGGCAAATGTAAGACTGTCACTGATTATTCGTCTTTCTGTAATTGGGCTGGTGGTCCCACGGCAGAACACTGTTGTGTGTAGTTATAATGGGTCTTCTTACACTACACCTTGGGTGATTGTTATGGGAGAAGTTAAAGAAATAGGCTTATTCTCTGAGGTCATCTAAGTAAGTCAAGATGGGCACTCTAGGAAACACATCTTCTGATTGGCATTAAAATGAAAAAGAGTGAGACCAACTTTTTAATGTTTTCATTTGCATGAAATATCTTTTTCCAACTCTTTACTTTCAGTTTGTGTGTGTCTTTTGATCTGAGGTGGGTCTATTGGAGACAGTATATAAATCTTGTTTTCTATTCCATTCATCTACCTGTCTTTCGATTAAAGCATTTAATCAATTTACATTTAAAGTGATTATTGATAGGTATTTATTTATTGCCATTTTATTCTTTATAACTATGTTCCTTTTTTCCCCTTCTTAAAGAATACCCTTTAACATTTCTTTTAATACTGGTTCGGTGGTGATGAACTCTTTTAGCTTTTTCTTGTCTGGGAAGCTCTTTATTTGCCCTCCAATTCTAAACAATAGCTTTGCTGGGTAGATTGCTCTGGGTAGATTGGTTGTAGTTCCTTGCTTTTCATGACTTTGAATATTTCTTGCCAATCCCTTCTAACCTGAGAAGTTTTTTTGAGAAATCAGCTGACAGTCTTATGGGAATTCCCCTGTAGGTAACTGCTTTTTTTCTTGCTGCTTTTAAGAGTCTATCTTTATCTTTAACCTCTGGCATTTTAATTATGATGTGTCTTGGAGTGGGCCTCTTTGCATTCATCTTGTTTGGAACTCTCTATGCTTCCTGAAATTGCATGTCTATTTCCTTCACCAAATTAGGGAAGTTTCTTTTCATTTTTTTTCAAATTGATTTTCAATTTCTTGCTCTTTCTCTTCTCCTTCTGGCTCCTCTATGATATAAATTTTGGAACACTTAAAGTTATCCCAGAGGTTGCTTATACTATCCTTGTTATTTTGGATTCTTTTTTCTTCTTGTTGTTCTGATTGATTGTTTTTTTGCTTTCTTATGTTCCAAATCATTGATTTGATTCTCAGCTTCATCCATTCTACTGTTGTTTCTCTGTAAATTGTTCTTCATTTAAATTAGTGTATCTTTTGTCACTGACTGGATCTTTTTCATGCTGTTGAGGTCCTCACTAAGTTTCTTGAGCATCCTTATAACCAGTATTTTGAACTCTGCATCTGAGAGAGTGCTTATCTCCATTTCATTTTGTTTTTTTTCTGGAGTTTTGATCCATTCTTTCATCTAGGCCATGTTTCTTTGTCTCCTCATTTTGGCAGCCTTCCTGTGTTCGTTTCTATGAATTAGGTAGAGTTACATTGACTCCATGTCTTGCCTAATGTAGTAGGTGTTCTGTAGAGTCCAGTGGCACAGCTACCCTTATTATCTAAACTGGATACGGGAGGTGTGATCTTCATGTTGGCTGAGTATACCCTCCTTTCGTAGTTGAGGCTTGCTTGCTGTTGATGGTTAATGGAAGGGATTTACCCAGGCCAGTCAGCTGCAATGACTGGCTATGGCCATTGACTACCAACCTCTACCCTCTGTCGAGGATCAGCTATGTGGGAGCATGGTGGTGGTGCTCTGATGTGGTCTATAGCTGTCCATGGGGTACACAGGCTCTGAGGTTTCCTTGGGGTTACAGGCCAAGGTTAGCCCCCACCAGTGTTTTGCCCTGGGTCACCCTGCTGGAGCTATAAAGCAGTTTGAGATGGCTGCTACTTGTGTAGGCTTGGAGATTCCCAGGTGAAGCCAAACTGTGAATCTAGGATGTCTGCTGCTAGTGCTAGGCCTGGGGCTACTTAGCAAGTGGTACAGGTGCTTGGGGCTCACTGAGACTGGCAGTTGCTTGTTTGAGAAGATTTAGGAAGTTGTAAAGCATGAGCCATGACCAGCCATTTATATAGAAAAGCAGCTTGGATGGGCCTATAAGTTGGGTGAGATGAAGACTGGGGATCTCCAGGGAAGGTTGATGGAGTCCCAGAGGTGGTACTAGCCTGCTGATTCTGTGGCTCTGTGGGTGGAGTGTTCACCCACAGAGTGTATGGGAAAAGGGACAGGACCTCTGCCCACTCCTCTTCTGGGAGAAAGCTGTTCTCCAGCTCTTGTCTTGGTGCCAGACACATAAGTTTCTCCCTATATGCCACTGGTGCCTTTCAAGCACTTCCCCCAGTGCTGGAGCTCAGAGGGATGAGTCTGAATAAGTCCTTGTGTGGGTTCTTGAAGAGGAACTGCTAAGGACTTCTCAGTTTCTTCCCCCAACTCAGTCCCTGCTGGTTTTTGCAGGCAGATGTTATGGGTACCTATCTTTGTGGCACTGGAACCCTGAGCTGAGTGGCCCGGTGTGAGGCTGGGACTCCTGCTTCTCAGATTTCCCACCTGCATTTTTATCCACCACATGTGCATGTGGGACCAGTGCTTTCTGCATCTCTGCCCCTCCTACCAGTCCAAATGGATGTGATTTCTTTAACTCCGAAGTTGTCAGACTTCTATTGAACTCCATTTCTGATGGTTCTAGTGATGGTTGTTCTATATTTTAGTTGTAGTTTTGATGTGATTGTGTGAGGAGGCAAGCTGTGTTTACTTGTGCTGCCATATTGATGGGCAGTATTCTCTTTCTTTAACCTTTGACATTTTAATTATGATGTACCTTGGAGTGATGTACTTCTGGATTCATCTTGTTTGGGACTCTCTGTGCTTCCTGGACTTGTGTGATTTTTTTTTTTCCTTCACCAAGTTAGGTTTTCAGGAGAGAGAGAGAGAGAGGGAGGAAAAATGTGGCACTATGTTAACTTTTGAATCTAAATAGTAGGTACATATTTGGATGTTCATTATATTATTCCTTTTATATAACTTTATGCATTTTTCATGTTAAAGCAATAACAATGTACAAAAAGAAAAAAGTGACAACATAGTGCTGGAAAGGATGTGGAGCAATTGAAATTCTCATAGCTTGCTGGTGGGAGGGCAAAGCTGAGACAGCCACTTTATAAAAATTTGGTAGTTTTTATAAAATTCAATATACTTTAACCAAATGGCCTAGCACTTTTACTCCCAAAGGAATTGACAACCTATATGCACACAAAGAATTGTACGAAAATGTTCTCAGCAGCTCTATTTATAATTATTATTCTACTCTTCTGTACTTACCCAAGAGAGATGAAAATGGATATTCATACTAATACATGTAAGTGAATGTTAATGGCAGCTTTATTGGGGCTGTTACCCCAAAGTGTAAACAACAAGAATGACCATCAATTAGTGAGTAATCACATTGTTGTACAGGGTTGGGCAAAGTAGGTTTACAGTTGTTATTGTGGAAAATAACATAATTATTAATAAATAATAGTACAAGAATAAACTGTTGCACATACTCAAAACTGTAAGCCTACTTTTGCCCTATGCTGTATATTTATACCACGGCATATACTATTCAGAAATTAAAAAAATCAATTTATGCAATAATGTAGATGAACATCAGTGACATCATGAGGGAAAGGAACCAGACAAAAAGGGCAATGTACCACATAATTCCATTATTTTTTTCTGAATTGTAATATGAGGTTGTGATTGATAATAAAGAAATACATATTTGGTCTTATGTTTCTGGCACAGAGCTCCCCAAACCTGTTGAAATTTCCTAAGTTGTGAGAGAAATTAAGATGTCTTTTATTATGTTAATGAGGTGATTTTTGGAAACCACCTATGGATGTGAACTGGGTACCAGGAGAATGAAGCACATGATTAGAGGACTTTCAGTTTTACATCCTGACCTCTGTAGGGAAGAGAGGCTGGAAGTTGAGTCAATGACCAATGGCCAATGATTTAATCAATCATGCCTTTGTAATAAAGCCTCCCCAAACCCCAAAAGGTTGAGGTTCAGAGAGCTTCTGGATTGATGAACACATAAAGATTTGGGGAGAATAGTATGTTTTGAGAGGGTATGGAAGCTCTTTGCCCATTCCTTCCTCCTGCCTTATCCTATGCATCTCTTCCATCTGGGTGTTCCTGAATTATATCCTTTCATAATAAAGTGGTGATCTGCAAGTGAAATCTTTCTCTGAGTTCTTTGAGTTGACCTAGTAAATTAATTGAACCCAAAAAGGAGGGTCCTGGGAACCTCTAATTTACAGCCAGTTGATCAGAATTCAGATAACAACATGGACTAGTGACTTGTGCCTGAAGTCCAGGAAGGGGTTGCAAGGACCTCCAGTCTCTTGTTTGTAGAACCCATTTGTCTTGTGTAACTGAAACTTTATGTCCATTGATTAGCAATTTCCTATTTCCCCTTCCTGACTCCTGGAAACCATCATTCTACTGTATTTCTATCAGTCTGATAGTTTAGATGATTCATGGGATCGTGTAAAATTTGCCTTTGGGAACTGGCTTATTTTACTTAGTATAATGTCCTTTAGGGCCTTAACTGCTAACTTCTTGAAAAAAATTGGGTGTTTTCCCATGTTTTTGTATTCTATGAGTATAGGCATAAATAAATTAGAAAAAGATTTTGGTGTGACCACAAATACTCATGAAAAAACTCTTAAGACGAAAGGACAAGGTACTGAATAATGTGGGAAATATGATTCTCTTTTGGTTAAAAAAGCAAGGAAACATAATAAATTTTATAAATATGTAAATATTTGAGCAAGAATAAAGTGTGGAAGGACACACTAGATTGTTACTGTTGGTTACCTCAGAATGTGGGCTAGAATGGGGGAAATAGGGTTAGAATTTCCTTTATATGTTTTTCTGATGTTTCATGTTATAATACAGACCTTTTGAAAATCAAAGTAAAAAGCCTTAAAAACGCTAAATGATGTAATGGATGTAAAGTTGTCGGCACTCTGTTTCATAGATCGTTTGCCCTCATTCTGTATTCTCTGACCTCTGGTGAAATTTTCAGCACTGTCCTTGCACCTCTCCATTCAGCACCAGGCTCTGCAGACTGTGGAGGGATGTGAAGTAGCTCTGTTATATGGGGGTTCAGGATCCTTGAACAGCCCCAGCCAGCAGTTTGAGGTACCGTCCTTGTCTGTAGTATGTATGTATGTATTTTCCATCCCAGAATTTATTCCACAAATATCTGTGTCCTAGATACTCTGCTAGGCCCTGGTGGTAGAACAGGGGAATAAGCTAGGCCCAGTTTCTGCCCTTAAGGTGCTTGTGTTCTGGTGGGTGTACCCAGGAAGGACAGGAACAGTTTCAAGCAGAGACATTCAAGGTATTGTTTAACATCTTTGAAGTTCTGAAAATATAATAAAACCAGTCACTGAACAGATGCCTTTATGCTAAGAAAGAACAAAATTCAGTCTTACTAAGAAATTTAGTGCTTGGGTTTAATTTGGTGAGAATGAGGTTAATGTTCTATCCTTGGCAATGAATGGCAACCATCGTTAGTCAACTTTAGCACTTGCAGCTTGAAACATCATGAGCTGTGCATATGGGGTTACTGCTTCAGCTGAGCAGGAGGCAATACAGCACATGCAGTGTCTCTGGGACTCCCCGAACCTGCAAAGGAAGTGACACTTGCTGAAGGAAATCTCCCCCTTCTTGGCAAGTGTGTTGCACAGCAAAAGCTTCATCCAGCTTCATGTTAGATCTTCTGCGTCAGCAGAAGTAGTCCCAAAATTACTTCCCTGTTTAATGCTGCCATTAAAAGTCCCTTGTGACCACACACAGTAGTAATCTCCAGATTACTAGGAACACTTCAGGGGCCTCTGGTACAATAGGCAAATTGGGGACATGTTGAGATGTTAGTGTATCTGAAGTTACCCTGCTATTTCAGAGGACTTCAGAAAATAATCATCTGGGGACAAAAGCGAAACCGAGGCGCAGAGAAAAGAGATCTGAGTGTGAGTTGGTACTGTGTGGTATTTTTAAGATGGTAGGATGAGGATTCCATCTGCTTTATGTAAGCCTTCTAGAAAGTAGGGAAACTATCTGCTCAGGTTGAATGATTGAAAATGATTATAGCTCCCTGTTTACTCTTTCCTACTGCCTGTTTGTGTTTTCTTCTTTTTGCTTTCTAGAAGTTCTGGACTGAAGAGAAAACACTTGTCAGGAAAAGTGGTGAAAGATGTTGAACTGGGCAAAAAAAGATTAGTGGGTGTCTTGCCCAGCTCATCCATTTCGGTTATTGCTGTCTTTCACTGTTTTGAGTTACTTTACAACTCAGAAAATTGTGGCAAACTGATAATAATATAAATGGTTCTTGTTTACAGAATTGCAAATTAATTGTGTCCAGAGGAATGCAGTTACATATTACTTAATGGATGGCCCATTTTGTATTATTTGCACATGCCTTTCAGAGTTCCTTATTCTCTGCATGTGTGCCTGCTTTTTGCAGTGTGCTTTGGAGTTATTGTAGCATCTTACAGGCTCCCTTACTAATGATTTAAATGTAATCTATGATGTCTGTTTATTTGACATTTATATGGAAGTCATAATTTAATCTTTAAAAATAATCCTTTAATATACTTCTGAGAAAGATAAATCATTATGTCCAGCAGCATGTCCCAAAGAATGTTCTACAAAGTCTTAATTCCACTGGATGCTGAGAGGGATTATGTGTGAGGATGAGTCATTGGCCCATGCTATAATCAACTATATTTGGGAAATGTGAGATTGGACGAAATCTTCATTGTAGCATTTCTCAGTCTCAAATGTACCAGGGTTCAATATTAATTTCCAGGAAGAGGATGTAGTTTTCTGAGTTTCACCAAATCATTTGGCCAAGGAATACTCTGGAAAAGGCACTTTTGAGAAATCCTGCAAAAGGAGCTGCCAAACCCAGCTTGGCTCTGGTTGGGGAAGATACAGAAAGTATAAAATTGAAAAAAATAACAAAAACAAACCTTAAAGGTGAGTTAGAAATGAGCTAAAATGAACCTTACAGTTGTGGAATCTTGTGTAGGACTGGCTTGATGAATGTTTAGCCCTAAGTGATATGCCCAACTCTCTGAGACTTTTGTGGTCAGAGAAGTGTGTGTGTCCTTTAGCATATATCTTAGTACAGGGACTACAGCCAGCTCAGTATCGTGATAGGTTTTTCTTCAGCATTCAAGACAGCTGAAGTCGTGCCCAAAGTTTGGACTGATTTAGAGCAGACCTATAAAGCTTACAACCAACCAGTTGGGGCTGGTGTGGGTATTTGGAGGTGTGAGGAAGTCTGGTGTGTTTGGCGGAAAGTCAGATCTTTGTCCTCACCTCTCCTGGTCTTTCCAGAATATCTGGAAGGTTTCCAGGTTCATCAGCTCATCATGCATCTCTGACTGGATTTGGTATCTAGAATTGCTGGGGTGGTACTTGGGGCTAGGGATTAAGGAATGTGAGCTGAGGAGTTCTTTTTTCAAAACCACCTGAAGGGGCTTCCCCAGCCTGTGATTTCATGGCTGTGATGTAAGTCCTTAGCATCAGTCTAGGCATAGTGCAGACTTCCTGGCCTGATGGAGATTTGTACTCCTAAGCACTTCTCTCTCACCCTGAACTGGGCTAAGAACACATAAATCTAATTGAAGAGTTGTAAGGTAGTTTTCACTGGCAACTTTGTTTGGAATCAGAAATGCATCTTGTGATGCTAGATGAGTACTTATCATCTCTATACTTTTTTTTGACTATGGAAATGGAGGGTTTGTGCATCACTATTGAATTCTGTTGCTGTGTATGATTAAGGAGCATTCTAAAAAAGATAAGTGCATAGCAGTGCTTAATGCTGTAATGTTTGCAGAAGTCTCCTGGAGAATTCATGGATTCCACCAAGCTCTGGTTGACAAGAGTAGAGAGCTCATGAATGGGGGCCTGTGGTGGGAGGTGCTGGTGATATAAGCAATATCAGTCACAGCAGCACAGAGTTGGTGCAGCCTTGCTTGGGTAGTCCTTGATGAACTACCTTCCCTTTGCCCCAGTTCTGGGTTTTCCCTTCAAATTCAGAAGAATATGCTATCTAGGCTCTCAATATACAAACCTTGTAGAGAACGCATGGAATTTTGGGCTCTGATACTTTTGAGTAATATTTTCTTGATTTTTAAAATTATTTTTCTACTTAAATAATGAATATATATTGAAGAGATATACATATATATTTAAATAAATAAATAAATGTGCTAGCTATTATTATACACATACATATACATATATTTAAATAAATATATATGAATGTGCCAGCATATAAATGAATATAAATGTGCCACCTATTATTCATGTTCATTTAAAATGTTTTGGAAATACTGGAGCTTCTGGACAAGATGGAGGCATAGGTAGATATGCTTCACTTTCTTGCACAACCAAAAGGACAATAGCCAATTTAAAAATAAAGTACAACCACAACTGCCAAAAAATCGAACTGTATATAAGTCTAACAACCCAGGAGTTAAAGAAGAAACATTCATCCAGACTGGAAGGAGGAGTGGAGACGGGACAGGATGTGTGGCAAGGTGGCAGCTGGTAGACCAGGCGGTCCCACATTCATGTGTGGATAAATCAGGAAGAAAAACCAGGGAGCCAGACAGACTGTGCAACTCAAGGTTCTAGCACAGGAAAAGAAAGTCTCAAAACATCTGGCTGTAAAAATCTGTGGGGGTTGTTGTGGTGAGAGGAACTCCTAGTCACATAGGAGAATCCTTTAGAGGGGCCCATGGGGTCCTAGATTATACACAAACCTACCCACCCAGGAATCAGCACCAGAAGGCCTAATTTGATTGTAGGTAGTGGGGGAAGTGACTGAAAGCAGGGTGGGAGTGGACAAGTGGCATTGTTTCCTCTCTGACCTCTACTTACAGTGCCACAATACAGCAAAGTGGGTTGCCCCACCATGGCAAATACCTAAGGCTCTGCCCCTTACCATGTAACAAGTTCAGTGAGACAAAGAAATATGGCCCAAATGAAAGAACAGATCAAAACACCAAAAAAAAATCTAAGCAGTGAGGAGATAGCCAACATATAAGGTGCAGAGTTCAAAACACTGGTCATCAGGAAGGATGCTTACAGAAATTATTGAGTACAGATGCAAAAAAAAAGAAGTGAAAGCTATACAAAGTAAAATGAAGAAAAATATACAAGGAACCAACAGTGAAGGGAAGGAAACTGAGACTCAAATCAACGATTTGGAACGAGAGGAAGAAATGAACATTCAACCAGAACAAAATGAAAAAACGAGAGTTCAAGAAAATGAGGAGAGCCTGAGGAACCTCTGGGACAACTTTAAACATTCCAAGATCTGAATCATAGGGGTGCCAGAGGAGAAAAGGAAGAGCAAGAAATTGAAAACTTATTTGAAAAAATAATGAAGGAAAATTTCCCTAATCTGGTGAAGGAAATAGACTTCCAGGAAGTCCAGGAAGCCCAGAGAATCCCAAAGAAGTTGGATCCAAGGAGGAACACACCAAGACACATCATAATTAAATTACCCAAGATTAAAGGTAAGGAGTGAATCTTAAAAGCAACAAGAAAAAAGGAGTGTTACCTACAAAGTGTTCCCATAAGACTGATTTCTCAAAAGAAACCTTACAGGCAAGAAGAGGCTGGAAAGAAGTATTCAAAGTCATGAAAGGCAAGAGCCTAGATTAATTTGTCCAGCAAAGCTATCTTTTAGAATGGAAGGGCAGATAAAGTGCTTCCCAGATAAGGTCAAGTTACAGAAGTTCATCATCACCAAGCCCTTATTATATGAAATGTTAAAGGGACTTATCTAAGAAAAAGAAGATCAAAAATAGGAACAGTAAAATGACAACAAACTCACAGTTATTAACAACCGAACCTAAAACAAAAACAAAAACAAACGAAGCAAACAACTAGAACAGGAACAGAATCACAGAAATGGAGATCACATGGAGGGTTATCATCAGGGGAGTGGGTGGGGAGAGAGGGGGAAAAGGTACAGGGAGTAAGTAGCATAAATGGTAAGCACAAAATAGAGAGGGTGAAGTTAAGAATAGTATGGGAAATGGAGAAGCCAGAGGACCTATATGTACAACCCATGGGCATGAATTAAGGTGGGGGAATGCTGGAAGGAGGGAGGTGCAGGGTGGAGGGGGATAAAGGGAAGAATGAAAATGGGACAACTGTAATAGCATAATCAATAAAATATAGATAAAAAATAAAATGCTTTGGAAATACTATAAAAAGACATAAAATCATCGATTAATGCAGAAGTAAAGAATACAAAAAATTTTATGTATGTTTTTTCTAGTCTCTTCCTTATGTACACATGCATTTTATATATGTATTTCTTAAAGAATCAATTATACAATATATTGAATTTTTATATGCTGATCTTTTCATTTGAGTTATCATGAACATTTCCCATGATACTAACTACTGTTCAGAAGTATATTTTTTTGTGCTTATTAATACTTAATTTTGTTGACCTAGTACAATTCATTTAATTAAATTACTATTTTGTTTCCAAGTCTTGGCTCTCATAAAAAATAATCTACTTGTCACTTTTCTGCATAGGGCTTAGATCAAATCTCTGTTGCTTGCCACAGGATAAATTTCTTACTGTGGAATTACTAAGTCAAAGCTCATGCATCTCTTTCATCCTCTTCAAAGGTTGGGCCAAATAACGCCCAGTATCAAAAAGCCGTATTCACTGTTACTAATGTTTTCACAGCCCAGTATAAGAATGTGAGATTGCGGTGTCAGGAATACTGAGCAAGAAAGCAGAGAGGGCCTCGATAAACTATTTGTCCTTTTTCTCCCAAATGGGGCTCAGGCCTCTCTGAGGGAACATGAGAAAGCCCAGCTGTGTCCTACCGTTCTCTGTAGCCTGTCCCCACTGGCTAACAGACAACTGATTCCAGACAGCATCTGGCTAATGGGAGGCTGTGAGCTTCTGGACAGGACACTCTGCCTGTGGATACCTAAAGCTGATCATTCTCTGGCCAAACCCTGGAGATCCAGATCAGCAGCAGTCTGTCTCTGTACTGCTGCTGTAGTGGCTGGGGCCAGATTCCCATTGGCCTCTGGTATTTGAACTGCCTTTGAATTGCCACTGTCATAACTTCTTGAGGTGTGCTGAGCCTTCAGGAATTCAGGAGAGAGGAAGAACCCACAGTCAGAAACAGAGCAAAATTAGCCAGTGGAGTGAAGAAGGCCCAGGGCAGAGGAAAAATGTGGTTTTCTGTGTCTGCTTGATTTTAGTTTTTAGATGTGAAACTTTAGCCATGCATTTGTCACATCTTTGATTCTGATGGTTTTGAAAGTGAAATGCTGTAGTATTCCTCTATGTATTCAAGTACTGGTAATTGGTGTCACTTCTACGTTATGTTATTTGGTGCAGATGCCTAAGTGAGTATAAAATCTGGTACAATATTAAGCAGTTAGCAGAAACCCATGAGAATCTTGTTTGGCAGATTTGATACAATGTTTTTCTGCATTCTTTTATTAGGAATTTTTGTATAGCCCACTGTTTTGACAAGCTCCTGGTACAAATGTTTTGCCAGTGAAGTTTACCTTATAATTGAAATGTTCCACACAGGGAATATTTGTGTGTGTGTGAGCTTCTTTTAAAAGTAAAATTTTAGGCTCAATTTCTTTAAAATGTTTTCTGAGTCACAAGATTAATTCTATGTTAATTTAGGGAAATTGCCTGACCATCATGTGCAAATACATGTATAATTTGCTAATTCAGTAATTTACAAAATGATCTACTAAAAAACTGCTGTGTATTTTGTAAATTTGTCAAAATAAAAACCATCTCTTTCCAAAATACAGCAAGAGCTTTCATTTTTTCTCCTCTTCTCTTTCCCTTCCCCATCAGCCGTAAATTCATAATTCTAGGTCCATTTGATAGAAACAAACCGAGGAGAACAAAACAGGTGTTACTGTCACTTTTATTTTCTTCAATATACTTCAAGGGCATTTTCTAATAAAATTATAAACAAAAGCAAAACTTGATTAATTAAGCTTCAGTTATGATCTCCAACCATAATTGAATTTATTTCTAGTTTTAAACAACTTCAAAAATTATAGATATAGAATAGTGCATAAATAGATTTATAGAACCAAAGAAAATTTGAGGGGGCTCAGGAATGATCTAGTTTAAATGTTTTTGTTTGTAGATGTGGGAACCAAGTCATATTCTGTGTTTTTAAAGATAGTATTTGGATAAAGAGTGACAGACATTGTTTATTTTTTTCCTCACCTGAGGACATTCCTTCACTGCTTCTAGAGAGGAGGAGCAGGAAAGAGAAACATCAACACTAGGAAACGTGGATCGGTTGCCTTCTCCTATGAGCCCTGACTGGGAATCAAACCCACAAACTTTTGGTTTACAGGATGGTGATCCAACCAACCGAACCACACCTCAGGTCCTGTCTTGTTTTGGAATGTTTCACACATAAGATCAAAGATTCTTTGTGCTGGCCAGGTAGCTCGGTTGGTAGGAGTGTTGTCCTGATAGGCTAAGGTTGTGGGCTAGATCTCTCGTCAGGGCTCATAGAAGAATCAACAAATAAATGCATAAATAAGTGGAACAGCAAACAATGTTTCTCTCTCTCTCTCTTAAATCAATAAGTAAAAATTAAAAAGAAGATTCCTTTTCTACTGTACAAAGTAAGTACCACAGACTTGTTTTGACTCAGATACTCTACAAAGCACTCTCAGTGCATGCATGATGAACTTTGGATGCTTTGTTTCCCATTGAGTACCTTTGGGCTGTCATTAGCCAGCTCTGTTTCAGGCATTAAAACTTTAAGCATTTGTTCTGGGACTGAAATATGGTATACACAATTAACTAAAGTGACTTTGTTAAAAAACAATCTATAGTTTTAAATATATACATATGCTAAGTATAGTCATTTAGAGAAAAGTTTTAAAAGACACTTATTCCTCACTTAACACAGATCATACCAGTTCCACAAATTCTTGCAGCAGATTGTGGAAATTAGGCACTGGTATCCCAAAGGGCTCCCTTGAAATAGAGGCTTTACAGGTGGACTTTCTCTGATAGATGCTAGAAATTGATTCTTTTCCCTTTTATTCCAGACCTAGCAGAGAGAGAATCATGGGTCAATTTAGGAGAAGTACTTTTACAGAACAGCCGAAGTTTTTATCAAAGAATGACTTGTACCTAAATCCCCTTTAGAGTCTCTTCCTGACACAAGCATAAGTTTTGTACAGAAGGGAGTTGCATTTTTAAGGAACATGTTAGTATATTTTATTCCCTATAATAGAGGTTTTACAAAAGAAATTCTCACAGTTCATTATGTAGCTATTTTTTAAAGTTATGCTTTGTGCAAAGGGATCATAAAGCTTTTCAATACGTACTACATGCGCTTGTCGATGGTTAGGCATGGCAGTTAATGAAAGTCTGTGGTTTCAGATGACCGACCATTAACCGTGGAGGCATGATTAGTGAGAAAACATTAGAGCTTGAGAGTGTGAAGTATTGGGGGCCATGTTCTAATGCTGAGGGAGGTAGATGTTGGATTTGTAAGTTCTCCAGTTGAGTCTAATGATCAGCGAAATTTAAGAACTTCTACCTTCTGTACCTGCCCCATCATATTCCTCTTTTTCAGCTAGACAATGGATGAAAAGATACAGAACTTCTTAGGACCCAGGTAACTAGAAAAAAACAAATTAATCCCCCCCTCAAAATGTTTAGAACATCAAACCATGGCTTTCTCTAACAAAATCCAAGAAAAGACAGAAAAACCTGCTAAGAGTCTAAATGCAAAATATTCATTAATGAAGAACTAGGAAGAAATTCAATTTATGTTTGGAGAAAGAAACAAGAAAATAATTTTAAGTGTACAATGATCGATGTACTCATTAAGAGTGAGAAAGGTATGAAAATACATTTAGGTTTTCATGTTTTATTTTTTTCTACATGTATATCAGCTTTGGCAGGATTGCAAGGAAGTTCATGCTAACTGTTCAGTTAACCACACCTAATTTTTTTCAGACACAAGGCAATATTGGGGTAGTTGTGATGGTTCCTTCCTCTGCACAGCATTCTTTCTCTATCCTATCACTACCCGTCTGATAGTACCACCTCCCTTCTTTTGAGGAAGTGGTCAGACCTGTTCCAATCACACTAGACCTGTAACTCCCTCCTCCTTAGACTGTGAGCTCTTACTATGTGACCTCAGTCCTCAGTAGCTATGTTCTCTGCCTGAGGGAGGGAGACTAGCACACAGAGAGAAGCTGAGGGGGAGACATGGACCCCTAATGCCCTTTGAGTCCTTGGATGCAACTGATGTTGCAGCTGATGTTACTGCGTCCTCAGGATTTGATTACGTGATCTATGGTGCTTAAGTTACTTTTAATAACTTTTTGTCCTCTGCAAAAAGAATTCTGATTAATACCCAGGGATAGCTTATTCCATTTGCACTGTTAGTGCTTAAACTCTGCATGAAACTTTCAGTGTTAGAAGGTGGAACGTGTGCTTGTTTCAGGCCAACTCAGCTGTTCCTGTGAACTCTGTGTTGTTCAGATAGATGGGTTTTGGGAAATGTGACTTGACAAACGCACATTTGAATCAGTGCAATAAATGGGTTATGCTTTAAGTAAGTGGCTAGGCTAGCTGGGGAAGAGAAGGTCGATGAGAGACATACTTGATTTCAAGTGCATGAGAACTGTTTATTCGAGGCCATAGACCAGTTACTTTCAATCTCTTGTTCTTGATTTGTTTTATTCGTCCACAGCTGACACAACTAGCTGGGACAGCTCTGCTTCCCTCGATTCTTTTTGTCCTTAAGGGAAACATTCTTCGTATGGCTAACGTGGTCTAGGTAAAATTTTCACCAAAGGAAGGGGATACCTTAGAACACAGGAAAAAATGGAAGCTCCAAAGATATTAATATCTTAGAGCTACTTCTAAAAATCCTGAGGCTAATATATCATAAAGTCAGTATGTTTAGTCCAAAAAAAATGTCCTCTATATATGAGGGGAAATAATAAAAGGAGTTAGGTGCAAAGTTCAGAAATTACAACCAAATGACCTTCAGTGACATATTCTTCCCCAGTAAGCTGATGTGATTAAAGCCAGAAAATTTTCAGGCAGTCTGAACCTTGCATGGAGTTTAATAAAAAAAAGTTTCTTCTGGGCACAATGGTTGATGAAGTAGATTAAAACTTATCTTTGCATTTAAAACCGTTCATCCAGGCTTGTGCACTGATGGACTTTGGTTTGCACTTATGGGTTAATGATGAACAAAATTGTATCGGCCAACCTGAAGTTAGCAATTGTCCTGTATTACTTCTCCTGACATCAGCCCGAAGACACCCCACAGCTGCGGCTCTGAATTCACATCTATTTGACAAACTTGTTCTTTCTGCTTTCACGAGGCCAAGTTGATGTTTTCTGTCCTTGGGGTCTCTTACCAGGCTGATAGCCCGAGGATGCCATTCTATGTGGGTAGTTATGGCAGAAATGGGTTGCAGGCAATTAAATTAGTTACATGAGAATAGAAATAGTGTGGGATTTAGAAATGGTGAGTAGACTTGAGAGCATGATAGGTTGGTTGCTGGCTGTGGCCTTGAGCATTAAGAAAATTGTGTGGGCAGAGGGTGGGGCAGCTGACTCACAGGGAAACTGATTTGGGTGATGAAGTTTGGTACATGTGGAAAAAGTAAGAGAGCCCCTGAGCAGCTGGAACAGAGAATGAAGGAAGATGAGCTAGTAGAGACAGGAGAGTTGGGCAGACTTAGGTTGCTTGTGTGGGTGGTGAGCGTCATTTAATTTACCAACTGACCTTCTGAGTATTTAAAAGCAGTAACCTGAGGTCATGAGTGAAGACTTTTGCATTTTTTGATAGTAACTGAATGATTTGGTTGCCTACCTCCCTTGGACGTGGTAGTATTTGATTTTATGTTTGGATCTCACATATAATAGGACAGATATTATTAAGAAAATCTTTTAATTCTCAAATGAATTGTTTTCATTCCCCATGGTCAATTACTGTTTTATCTGCTTCTTAGTACAACTTGTAGCATTTTATGGTCAATATATATTAACAGGACACAATTTTCTGGGAGCTGTGACAACTTTAACGGTGCTATGTTGAAGGCGCTGGTAGAACTGCTCCACTCGGGGATAACTGAGATGGTACAGGGAACACATAGAATGCAGTTTTTCTTGAAGCGGGCCTCCAACTGCCTGCATAAGAATCACCTATACAGGTTTCTAAAAATGCATGATGTATCTGGGCTTCAACCCAGATAAGGACATACTTGGAGATATAAATTTTGAACAGTATCTACAGGTAAGTATGATTCATGTTATAGTTTAAACATCTCCAAACTAGAAAATTAATGTATTCTCAATAAAAGAGGGCTCTTTATTAGCATAACATATGTTACCATTTGTGTTGACTCTTCCTACCATAAAAACCTAGAAAAAGAAATGTATAATTTTGTTTTTCATGGAGAAATTCCTTCACTATATCTTGTACTATATAGTATGAGATCTATCCAGAAGGTATCCAGCCATGTACTATGAAAAAGAGAGACATTTATTGAAGAAGATTTAAGATACAAGAAACATTGTACACAGGACAATGATGCCTGAGTCCTCTTCAAAGTGGGCACCTTGGGACACAGTTCTCTCCCAATTGCCATCAGTTGCCCTATTATATTTTCCTGAATCTTATTGACAATATGAAATCTCTTCCCTTTCAAAGGTGATTTTAGTTTTGGAAAAAGCTAGAAGTAGCAGGGTACCAAATCTGGGCTGTAGAGGGGCTAAGTCACCTGGGTGATCTGATGTTTTGCTGAAAAACTCTGCATGAGATGTGATACATGAGCAGGCAGGTTGTTGTAATGAAGCTGCCAATCACTGGTTGCCCATAGCTGTGGCCTTCTGAATCATCCAAATAGTTTCTGTGGAGGAATGTTCAAACTTAATGCAAAATTTGATGCAACTTTGTTGCTCTACTCACTCAGTACTTTTGGGTGCAGCAGCCACACAGTACACATGCTCACTCCACGCATCTACCACCCCGACTGACTAGTACAGTGAAGTCATCATTGTTCACACATGCACATTCCAGTCCCCTCTCCTGGCTGCTAGGTTATATCTATGTTGCACAAACCATTCTCATTAAGTAACAATGGTTGGGCTTTTTCCAGACAGACCTTGTATGCTGTGAAAAATTTTCTGCATCTAATTTGTCTGAAAAAGGCTTTACTTTGCTTTCATTTAAAAAGAATATTTTTGAATTCCAGTCAAGATGGCAGTGTAGGCAAACATGGCCTGCCTCCTCACACAACCATATCAAAATTACAACTAAACTATAGAATAACCATCATTCAGAATAGTCAGAAATCGAGCTGAATGGAAGTACTACAACTATGGAATTAAAGGAGAAACTATATCCAGACTGGTAGGAGGGGCAGAAACTTAGAACAGGCTGATCCCACACCCACATGTGGTGAATAAAAATTGGGAGGGATATCTTAGGAGCAAAGGGTCCCAGACCCACACTAGGCCCCACAGCCCAGAGTTCAGTGTCAAGAAGAGAAGTTGCCATAACTTCTGGCTGTAAAAACTGGCGGGGAGTCAGGCTATGGAAGACAGAAACTGTTGGACACCTTGGCAGTTGCTCTTAAAGGGTTCATGCAGACTTACTCAGAGTTACTCCCTCAGAGCTACAGTGTGGGGGAGGCAGATTGAAAGGCACCAGATACATAAGAGGAGGAAATGAGTTGCCTGGCATCAGGATGAGAGCTGGGGGGCAGCTTTCTCCCCGACAGAAGTGCTGGCAGAGAGGCCACTGTTCCTTTTCTGGGCCACCCTCTAACAGAGCCAGCAGGCAGACCTCATATCTGAGACTCCATCAATCTGGCTCACACTGTTTGACAAAACCCTAGTGATTCCCTGAGGCTTCACCCCACCCAACTCTTGGGCCTACCCAAGCTGTTACCAGTGGCTTTTCCATACTAATGGCTTGTCTAGCCTATGCTTCAAAATTTACTAAATTCTCTCAAACAAGCATCAACTCGCTTCAGTGAGCCCTATACCATTCATTTAGTAGCCTCAGGCTGGCAGTAACAGCAGCTGGCCTTGGTTCACAGCTGGGCCTCAGTTCACAGTTTGGCCTTGCCTGGGCACCTCCAAGTCCAACACAAGTAGCATCCATCCGCAGATCACTTTGTAGCTTATGCTGTGTGACCCCAGGCAGAACACAGGTAGTGGCTGACCTTCGACATGTCAATAGCAATCAGGAGGGTATACATAGCCCATCTCGAGTACCCAGCTTGGGTAGTAGGGGAGGCTGTGCCACTGAACCCTATGGGATACCAACTACATTAGGCCACAGTACCAAGACATGGAGTCAAAGCAGCTCTGCCTACTTCATAGAAACAAGCACAGAAAGGCTGCCAAAATGAGGAGACAAAGAAACATGGCCTAGATGAAAGAACAGAACAAAATTACAGGAAAAGAACTAAAACAAAATGGAGGCAACAAGCTAATAGATGCAGAGTTCAAAACACTGATTATAAGAATGTTCACAGAACTTAGTGAGAACCTCACAAGCATAAAAAAGATCCAATCAGAAACAAAGGATACACTAATTAAAAAAAAGAACAGTTATAGGAATTCAACAGTAGAATGAATGAAGCTGAGAATCTAATTGGACATTTGGAATACATGGAAGCAAAAAAGAAAAAACAAACAACCAGTTAGAACAACAAAAAGAAAAAATCCAAAAATAAGGATAGTGTAAGGAGCCCCTGGGACAACTTCAAGCATTCCAACATTCACATCATAGGGGTGCTGGAAGGAGAAGAGAAAGAGCAAGAAAATGGAAACCTATTTGAAAAAATAATGACAGAAAACTTCCCTAATTTGGTGAAGGAACTAGACATACAAGTCTAGGAAGCACAGAGTCTGAAACAAGATGAACCCAAAGAGGCCCACACTGACACACATCATAATTAAAATGCCAAAGGTTAAAAACAAAGAGAGAATTCTAAAAGCAGCAAGAGAAAGGCAGTTAGTTACCTACAAAAGAGTTTCCATAAGACTATCAGTTGATTTCTCAAAAGAAACTTTGCAGGCTAGAAGGGGTTGGCAAGAAATATTCAAAGTCATGAAAAGCAGAGACCTACAGCCAAGATTATTCTGTCCAGCAAAGCTATCATTTAGAATCAAAGGGCAGATAAAGAGCTTCCCAGATAAGAAAAAGCTAAAGGAGTTCATTACCACCAAATCAGTACTACAAGAAATGTTATAAGGTCATCTTTAAGAAGAAGGAGAAGATAAAAAATATGAACAATAAAATGGCAACAAATACATATCTATCAATAGTTGAATCTAAAAAAAAAATAAGCAGAACAGAAACAGAATCATAAATACAGAAAATGTTTTGATGGTTTCCAGATAGGAGGGGGCCAGGAGGATGAGCAAAAGAGGTGAAGGGATTGAAAAGTACAAATTGGTAGTTAGAGAATACTCATGGGAATGTAAAGTACAGCATAGAAAATGGAGTAGCCAAAGAACATATGAACAAATGCATGACCCATGGACATGGACAATGGTGGGGGGATTGCCTGAGGAAGTGGGGGGTAACAGGTGCAGGAGGGCAAAAGGGGAAAAACTGGGACAACTGTAATGGCATAAGCAATAAAATACAATTGAAAGAATATTTTTTTTTGTAATGGCTTCACCCTTTTTTGTAATGGGAATATAAAATCTAGGTGTATAATTGCACATTTTTCTTTTAGCACCTTAATATTTCATTATGTTCTTGCTTGAATAGGTTTTGTTTTGAAATACTTAATATTTCTTTTAGTTTTCATAGTGTGTTCCACCCTATCTCCTTTTATGCTTTTGTCTTTATCACTGATTTCCATCAATTTGATTATGATATGCTTGTGTATTGTGCATGTGTGTTGTATGTGTGTGTCTTACCTGAGTTTCAGTGGGCTTCCTGGATCTGTGGTTTACAGTTTTATAAACATTGGAAAAAAGAGGCTATTGAAAACTTTCTGTTGCCCTTTCCTTTCCTTCATTTTCTTCTGCAATCTTTACTATGTTGTTATTCTAATCTAATAAAAATTCAGTTCAAGAAATGTAATTTTCATCTCTAGACATTTTTGGGGGTCTTTTGTATAATTTCCATTTCTTTTCTTACTGTGTTTATGTTTTCCACTAAATTCTTGATCATCTTTCTCTTATGTACACCCTTGGTACTTTCTGCTTCTTTTTCTGTGATACCTAGTACAATTTAATTACAATCTATAAACCTTGTATTTATTAATTTTTAGCATCATGAGGATAGTAACCAAGTCTGCCTTGTTCACCAAGACACCCTCAGATTATAACATTATCTAGCACAGAGTAGACCAGAAAATACGAAATCAATGAATTAGTGAATACATGACTTTAAGAAGTCTTATTTTCTATTTCTTGAATTTTAACCTCACTCACATGGAAACTATCACATAAAGCTGCAAGAAAGTCTGAGAAAGAAGGGCCAAGAATGGATAAATGACTCATCCTAATTATTCAAGTGAAACATTATTTTCTTAGTAGTTGGGGCATAAACTGATACTCTTTAGAAACAGGCTAACAGGAGGTAGGGCTACAAAAGAAGGGCAAATTTTCCTATGCAGAAATGAACTGGAATCCAGTGAGAGCATGGGGGAAAGGAGACAGAATACAACCAGGCAACACTTCCGTTGTCTGGAGCTTAAACTGTAACAAATAGGCCAAGGGACTTTTTAAAATCAAAGGTGGCTGATACAGATTTTTTTCAAGTTCAGTTTGCTACAATGTAAATCCCCCCTGTTACTCACACATAAAAGACTTGTGTAAGTGATCTGTGCACGCAGATTGTGTGTGTGTGTGAGTGTGTGGGGAGGGAGAGAATGTGATGGAAACAGTACAAATCAACAGAAGGAGCTGAGTTTCATTTCTAGCAAGTGCAGCTGGGAACAGGAATAGCATATGTGGGAGAGAAGACAATTCATAAAGTACACTAGTTGACTGATAACGTGGGGCCCAAGATACCAAGAATACAAGCTTCCCCTGCCTTCCTAGGAGTTCTCAGAAATATTGGGAAGTCACAAGACTTTCGACTAAGATGAAAGTGGGTGTTTGTGCCAATCTTACCTAGATCTTAAGAGACCTGGTAACTCCAGGCAGCACCTGAGTCATGTATAATAATAGTGGTTCTTAATTGTGAAGGTGAGTGCCTCACTACATGCCAGGTTAAGTGTTTTATAAATATGTTATCTTTTAATATTTTAAAACCTCCCTGAGGAAAATGCTGTTAAAATCCAGTGTTAGTGATGAAGGGATACAGCTTAGGGAGACTGTCACTTATTCAGGTCACACAACTTGATGAGAGTAGACCAGAAGGAAATATACAGGCAGGTGAATCAAGGTCAGGTGGTGGAAGGAGTAGAAAACAGAGGGTAAAACGCAAAATTATAATTTCTTTCTCAGGGGCAAAACCCACTAAGGGGGACTATTTGACAAGCCAGTTTTTAACAACTTTCTAGATAGAGTCACAGAAGAGTCCCAAGGTCGCTGTCATTTCATTGCACACGCCTGGCCCCAGTGCAGCTACCTCAGTCAGGCTGACGGTGCGGCGGCGAAGAGAACAGGCACTGGAGTCAGAGAGTCTTTGGTTTGACTCTCGGTGCTGACACTTACAGGTGTGTAACCTTGTCCTGGCTGTTCAACTTCCGGGCCTCAGTCTCCTTATGTGTAAAATAGAGGACACTAATGCAACACTGATCCTTTTTGTGCAGATTAAACAAGGTGATGAGAGTAAAGGGCTTAGTATTGTGCCTGGCACCTAGTTAGCATATAATGTCTTATATGCTTAGTTGTTATCTCCCTATGCTACATTCCTACCTGACTGAGGGATAAAAGAGATTGGTAAGGAAACAGTACTTAGGACGGGAAAGAGTCAGGCATCCTGTTAGACACTTAGTTACATTATTTTATTTGATATTCCCAGAAGCTCTGTGCTACGCTCCCTATAGACCACATTGTGCAGGGAAGAAAACTTGAGACTAAAAGGGGTAAAGCAACTTATCCAAAATGACCCATCCATGTGAGGTTGACTATTAACCCAATTTTCAGATGAGAAAACTAAGGCTGAGAGAAGTGAAATGGATTTATGTTGTATTTACATTCATACACTCATTCAACAAAGATGTGTTGAGTTGTGTTTGTGCCAGAAGTCCCCTAACTTCAAAGCTGATCCTGTCCCACTTTTGTTTGCCAGTTCCTCTAGGCTGTGTTTGTGTTTGAGTGCAGGCAAGTCTGAGCACTTTTGGAAGAACAGCGGGAGGCTGGGAAAAGCGTGTTTGCATGAGATATTTTACATGAAGGCTTTGTGTTTGAAGGTGGAGGGAGTTCAAACATGCCCTCTCGGGGGACATGCTTAGGGGGACCAAATGTTGTCTGCTCGCAAGTGTAGCCCAGGTTGAATCCCCAGGAAAGACCACCTGTGGGGATGAAGGTACTTCAGTCCCAAGTTGACAAAGCACAACCCAGGATCGAGGAGAGAACCTACTTGCTGTACCGGACTATGGAGTGCAGGGAAATTTAGATGTAGAGGTGACTGAAGAGAGTAGAGACTGTATGTACGTTAACAGAATTCTTCTGGAGGACATTGGCAGCTAGGGCATTGATGCTGTATTACACATCAGGGCTTTTTGTGGGCAGTGAGCTTTAAGAGGAGAGGGCAAGAACCTGGGGAGTTTGGAGGAAATCTTGCTTACCAGCTCCAGGCAGAATGACCAAGTGTGCGAGAGGGTAGCTGGATGGGTGTAACAGCCGTTGTGGTTGATTCTGTAATGTGATTTGGAGATTTATCCTTAGCTCTTAGTGGTGGGCTTGATTGACCTAAAAGTATTTTCAAACCTTTTATCAGTGATTGGTTCAGAAAAGGACATGTGACTTAATGAAATGCAAGGAGAAGTACATTGAGACTTCTGGGAAAGTTTTCTTCAGAGAGTCTCCTGGGAAATTGGTCTTTATTCCCAAGCTTCCTCTTTATTTTTAAATGAGAACCCTCCAGTCCCAGCTTGTTACTGACTCATAACTGCAGGGAGAACCAGCATTCAGATGAAGCTGTAAATGGCAGTGAGGAAACATAAAAGCATACAGGTCTTAGATGATGTGGTTGAAATGCTAGATGAACCAGCTTTAAACCTGCTCTACTTCTCCTTTTGTGAAAAAAATTTTTTGTTGTTGTGCAAACTGATTTGAGTTGACTTTTTATTTCAGCTGAAAGCATCCTGATTTGGATCATGAAATCTGACAAAGATTTCCAACTTTGTTTTTTCAATTTAGGTGTTAGCCAGCTTGTGGTCAACCCATGGACCTAAAAGTAGAGAAAAATAGTTAAAATATTTTTACTAAATTAGTAGAGGAGTTGAACTTGGAATTGATGAAAGAAATCTCATTTTCAGATGGAAGTAAAAGGGAAAATTATGCTTGGAATTAAGACTGGAGGCCGAGAGGATGACAAGTGATTAAGTTAATGCCTTGGGGAACTTTGGGACTTGGTTATTCACTGAGAATGAGGGAGGAGGTTTGGAGGGCTTTTGGGAGATTGTAAATGTTCAATAGTGGATACATGGAATGGGAAAGAAATCAACTAAAGATCGGTGTTGAGAAGCATGGAGGGCCCGACCCAGCTGAGGTTGAAGGTTGTGTTTATCGTCTAGCTAATCAGTCTCTTTGTGAAGTTCTCTCCAGCAGGGCTGTACAAGTGAGAAGCAGAAGCTGAGGGAGAGTACAAGGACAGTGGGGTACTGCAATGTCGGGAACTGGAAGAGCAGGTTCAGTGGAAGGATGGGGGCCAGGAGAAGCGAAGGTTGTAAAAATAAAGAAGCATCATCTTTTAAAAAATAACTAACATCCTTTGGCATTTTAACTTTCAACAGCATTGAAAAATGTAATCTCATTTGGTTGTTACAATGATATTGTGAGGCAAGTTATTAATTTAAATTTACTGATGAAGGTTTGGAGACTTGGATGTGAAATCCAGTCATTCATCTTACTCATTTTTTAAAAAAACTCTTCTTAAAAAATCGATTGCATATGGCAGGTTCTGCTTTAGGCACTAAAAATTCAGAAATGCCCTTAAAGTGCTCATTTTTTGATGGAAAGGCAGACAGTGTAGTAAAAAAGACACAATACAGAAGAAGCCATGACTGGATCTATGCCAAGAGAAAGAAGGTTCCCTCACCCAGGTTATGGAGTGAGAAATGCTTTACTGGGGTGGGTAACAAGTGAGTGAGGTTTGAATGAAGAATGTGAGCTGGCTAGGTAAAGGAAAGGGTGGGAAAAGAGGATTCAGTTAGAGGAACCAGCAGGTCTGAAGGTACAGACTTGTAAGAGAGAAGGATGCATCCTGGGAACCCTAGCAGCCCTGCGTAACTGAAGAGAAAGCAGTAGGAGTTAAGTCTGGAAATGCAGGTGGAAGCTAGATCAGTCACACTGAGAAGTTTGGGTTTTATCCTAAAGACACCTCGGGTCCTCTGAAGGACGTTAGGAAGAGTGTGATCATATTTGATAGCAGTGTAAAAGATGAAATGTGGGTGTTATGTATGAGATAGAAAAATCAATTACGAGCTGATTGTGTCTGGAAAAAATAATAAATGGTGTTTAGAAGACCAGAAGACTTGAGAGCCATTAGAAAACAACTGACTAAATATGATTAGATGTAGATAGTAAGAGAGGGAGGAGTCTAGTGTGACTCTGGAGTTATTAGGTGAAGTATAGTGGTTACAAGTCGAGAGGAATTGAGGGGCTGATAATTAATTTGCATGCTCTCCATGATACCACACTTGATATCTTAAAGGCATACTTATTGTGTGGTTCTCTCCAAAGAAGCTACACTGATGTAATTAAAAATGAAGGAGACAACTGTTTTAAAGCCTGATAGTGTAGATGATGACATATTAGTGTCTTTAACCCATCCGATCATGTGGGACCTTCAGTCCCTGAAAAGTTATCTTGAGACTTCTGGTAACACCTCTCACAAACACCTGTCAGCAATAGTACCATGGAGACTTGTGTTCTTGCCTCAGCATCCTTGGGTCTCCTACCCGTAATCCAACTGAAGGGGCTGTAGCACTGCCTTACTGAACATGAGAATGCCATAGTCTCCAGGGGGCTTTCTCTTGGCTTACTGAGAGCCACTGTCCTTTGCAGGTGGTGGGAGGTAGGGTCTCCATGAGGATAGCTATGTTCTGTGCTCTGTCTCACTTTGTCATCTGGCTCCTGAGCAGCAACACAGTGAGTGCAAGTGACTCCCCAGTCCTCCAGCCTCTAGTCCTAAGCTCTCTTCTTCTTCATGCTTAAAACCAGGCCCGAGGGCTGGATGGGGAGCATCTCCCTTTCCTGGTCTACCCTAATTTTCCAAATTAGACCACAACCCCAAAGAGCCTTAAGTATATCAATCCATGTCATGCAAAGAGATCCGAGAAGAGTCTTTAAGTCTCCACTGGTTTAAAAAAAGTACAGATTGTGTTTGGCTTCACTGAGACATCTTGGTATATATCATTTTCCTTTTTTTAAATCTCCAACTTCCACCCCTTCTGTTTCCCCCATCCACACTCTTCCACTTGTGTCTTCTCCTTTAGAATATACTTTTGTACTGCTTGCTGTTATTCCCTGAGGGGACATCTTCTCCACTACAGATTCCCAGGGAGGGGGAGAGTGTCCTTTGTAGCAGTCTCTTCCAAAGCCTCTCAGAATTATTCTGTAAAAATATTCTTGCTACCTTTTGCCTCCTGGGCATCTGGTAGGAAACCATAGCTGGTTTTCTGACATGCTGCTGTTTCTTCCCTCTCCGTAGTATTGCTGTATTATTATCGGTATGTCCAACTCACTTGCAGTCTATAGAGTACTCATGCTATAAGGAACCCCAGAGAGAGTACCCTATTTACCCCTCCTCTTTATCCTCTCTCAGTTGGGGCCAGAACTAGGACTGGTTTGGACTTTTCTGACCCACCCTCCATACCAGTGTGCTTCCAATACCTGAGATATGGTGACGTGAATTAAGCTGGATCCTTACAATAACACTGTAAGTAACTGAGGTTCTTTTTCTGTTTGTAAGCACAAGTACTAAAGATATATGCATTGACTTTTTGCTTTTTATTATTTTGAAATAATTTCAAACTTGAAGTTTCAAGAATTCAAAGAACTTTTATTTACCACTCACTGAGTCTCCATTGTTCCCATTTTACTGCCTTTACTTCTCTCCCTCTCCATATTTTTTCTGACCTATGGGAATAAATTGCAGACGTGAAGTCCTTGTCCATAAATGCCTCAGATGCATTTCCCAAATATCTAACCTACTCATTTTATTAATTTTTAAATTTTTCCTTCCGTCGGCACTTCTTGCAAGAATGAGTAGATACACACACATTTTCCATTTCACCTTCTGTCTTACACAAAAGTTGGCACACTAGAGAAACTCTTTTTCACTTTGTATCACCTAACATCCTGGAAATCGGTCTGTGTGAGTTCATAGGAATCCTCCTCATTCTTTGTGTGCTCCTGTGGTACTCCATTGTGTTAATGTACTAGAGATAATGTAACTACTTGCCTATGTGTGTGGAGGGTTCAGGTTGTTCGTAATATTTTTAACTACACAAAGTGCTGTGATAGACGTACTTGGTGCATATGTATTTTGCATATATTGCTATAGAAATATCTTTGGAATGTTTTCCATAAGCAAACTTTCTATATCCAATGTCACATGTAAGTGTAGTTTTCTTAAATGTTGTCAAATTGTGCCTCACCAGAGCAGTATAAATTTTTTATTCCCACCAGCAATGTATCAGAGTGCTTGTTTTCCCAACTCTTTTTCTATAGTCTTGACACTTGAGAGACTAAATATAAAATCTATTGTTTAAAGTTTTCTCACTTCCTGCAAATGCTGCTCCATTATTCCGCTGCTTTATTTATTACTTCTGGGAAGTTCACTGCAAATATAATTCTCCTGGTCTTGTATATTACTTAATCTTCTCCTGCCCTGAATTTTTTTCCCAGACCCTCCTCAATTTTCTCCAAACCTTATTCTCCCACAACCCGCCAGCCTCTTTTCTTGTTTTCTACCTCTGTCAGCCTCTAAGTTTTAAAGCATACTTCCCAATATGAATCTTATTTACATTTTATTCTGCTTACATACAGGGGGAAAAGAAAGTAAGATAGGAAAAACTTAGAAAAAGGACAAGCTTAAATCACAATAAACCACAATCTTGCTAAGTGTAAGACTCAAAACTTTTCAAAAATCAAAAATTCAACCTAGGACTTCCAGGTAGCTGAAGACAATGACAACCACCTATCTACTGGTTTCTCAGTATTTCCTAAAACACACACACACACACACAAACCAAGAATACAGGGTCCAGCACAAATAATGCCTCTTTTTTATTATAAAGTCTTTTATTACAAAATCATAAGCATGAAATTCTGTACCATAATAATATCACACTCAAGCACATCATATGACATTTTAGGTGAAGTGTTCAAATTAAAACTATAAATTATTACACCCATATTATTACCCTACCAACCACACTCAAGCAGGTCTTACTTCTGCTGGACCCTGTATTATCTACAAAAGGCCACTCACTCAGCTTAATTTAAAGAAAGACAATGCTGATATTCAAAATAACAGAAAAGAGAAATAAAGCAATAAATTAGAGCAATAAAGTAAATAACTATAATATTGGATTATATCCCATAGAAAAAATAAATATCCATGAATCCATACCTACATAAATTATTAATTGAAAAGGTAAGTGCGGGAGAGGTGCAGCAATTCCTTACGGAGGAATTCTGGTTGGTATAGGTGAGCAATGATGGAAGTAGAAGACCACCATTAAGCAAACACTACAGCATTGACGGTTGCAGGTGAGAACCACCAATGGATATGTAGGCAATTGGCAGGCAAACCCCCACATGTTATGGAAAGTGCTGTGCTGGTAGAGAAGGACATGCTTGAATCTAGGCTTCCTGTAAACCACTCTAAATCTTAGCTCTGTTTACGAGATGCGGGGATGTAAACAGTCTTATCTGTACAAAGCTATTTAAGAGAAAACAAAATAAAATGAAACAAAACACCAGAAAATAAGAATCAAAATTTTTCAGCTGATGGAATAGAAAAAGTGTCATAATATTCCAAACTGAATTAAATTCCCTCAAATAAACACATGTGAGGTAACAGTTCAAATAAGAAATTCAAAGATTAATAATATAAATAGATAATGAATAAAAAGAAATGAAGTAATTGATTGGGCTCACTAAAGAAGGTAATAAAAAATATCATATGACTAAATTATAAGTGCCCAAGAGAAAATTGGTATAAGTTAAAATTGAACAAGAGGTACTGAATAAAGCCAGCAAAAATAGCAAACAGAATAAAAATAAGATAAAGAAGTAAAATGTATCAGAAAGAAAGTGATTGAAATGCAAGTTGGGTGAAAGAGATCAAACATATGTATACTTGGAATCCATAAAGCTGAAAGAAAAACAACATAATAAAACAATAAAACTACAAATCAAAGAAACTTTCCAGAAATAATAGACTTACATCTGCATATTGTAAGGATCGATAAGAAACTTTAGAAAATTCATTATGAACAATTAACACTAAGATATATCCTAGTAAAGTCATTAAACTTTAAAGACTCAGAAAAATTTTCAGGGCCCCCAGAAAAAAAGATTAAGTGAGGAACTTAGGAATTCATTTTATAAGTGAGAAAATGGAAACTCAGAAATTTCCCTTCTCCAAGTTCATGCAGATGGTTAGCAATGAAGTCATTTGGGACCCATATTCTTTATGGTGGTTCTCTCTGATTTTATGAAAAATTGAGAAGCTGTGATTTTGAATTAAACTCGTAACCTGAGGTTCATGTTATCTAAGCATGTTGCGACAGATATGCATGTATATATAAAACCACATTTTTTGAGGACCAGTGCATTTCCTGATATTTGAAGCTTTTTCTGTGAAAAAGAAATGAACTGTTAATTTATCCTCAAGCCTCAGAAAATGTCATTGGAGAAAAACCTTATTAAAAGCCCATCAACTTGACAGGAGGATATTTTATTTCTGAAAGCTCACTTGTCTGTGCTGGATGAACTTTGAGAATAGACACAGTGAAAATATTTAAAGTTTGCATTTTCTTTCCAAAGATGGCAAGTTTCCTCTGATTCGGTCTGGTTATATCTTCTATGATAGGCTGATTGACATGTCTACTTATAAGTAAGGATTTTTATAGTTTTTCATTTTCAAGGGAAATTAGACCTGTTCCTCAGAGTGTGGGAATGTGCAAACATTTCCATCAGCCTCTCATATGGTTAGGAAATCCAACCAGAATAAGGATCCTGCAAATTTAATCCTCTCTGATGGGATGGAGAACCTTTGACCTTATGCAAATACTGTTTTGCAATAGAACTGACCTCTTTCTTACATCACTAGCTAGGTGTGTGACCTTGGGTGAACTTGAGGCTCTTAGGGCCTCTGTTTTCTGTTCTCAGAAACTAGGTCATCTCAGAGTCTCTTCCAGCTGTGGGATATTAAGTCCCTTGCCTTTAAGTTTGAAACAAGTTTAAATCATGAAACAAATGATGAGTATAATTATTACTTAAGGACCCAGACTATTTTTCATTTTGTTTCTAAGTAGCTAGTTGTTTAAGTAATAGACTCTTTTTTAAGAAGACTTGATATGAGATGTAATTTTCTTCTCTTTTAGAAGGAAAAGCGGTTGTATTCTAACTGTTCTATAAAACTCTAAATTTTCATTTAAAAGTGAGTCAGATTATATAATGCACACAAATGAATCCCACCTTCTACCTATGGGGGGCAGTGTGTTCATTTCTGCCAGTGGTATGAAAATTCAACAAGACTATACCAGAGACAATATTCCTGAGTTTTATTAGGTATGATTATTGTTAAGTGAAAGATAACTTCCCTCTGCTTAGAAAAAAAATAATGACCATTTTCAGTTATAATAGTCTTAAATAATTTAAATTGACATGGTGTTTATATGTAATCTTAGAAGCCTAAAATGTGTCCATGAATTAGATACACAGCAGTAGAGAATATACCAGTCTCTACATTACATATCCAGTTATAAAGTATCAGTTGAATAACCTGTGTGCTGCTTTCTTCTGCCTTACAGGGTTTTTGATCAATTTTCAATGGTGGTTAAACAAAGTCAGAATTAAAACCAATATTCCATCTATTTGCACACGTGCTACCCAGTGCAAAAAGATACCTCTGAACTTTATGCTCTTAAGTG
>VMDR010003205.1:0-75602 GCA_007922815.1 Macrotus californicus
GATTTTAGAAAGCAAGGAGGGAGGGAGGGACTGATGAGGGAGGGAGGGGGGAGGGAGAGAGGAGGGGGGTGAGAGAGGGAGAGAGAGAGAGAGAGAGAAGTATCAATGGGAGAGAAAAACATTGATCAATCATCTCCCTGTAGGTGCCTGACAGGGGATCAAACCCACAACCTAGGCAGGTACCCTGACTGGGAATCAAACCTGTAGACTTCTGGTATACAGGATGATGCTCCAAACAACCGACCCACCCTGCCAGGGCAAACACATGTCACAATTTAGTGCCAAAATAAAAAATGCCTCTGCAGGAGCTATTCAGACAAATACAATAAAATGCACATCTTTGGAAACAAGAAATGCTTTAATAAAGAAAACGGAAGTAAAGTGGACTGAATGGTAAAAGACAGCATCCCTGTTACAGCTGTGATTCTGCCTCCACACCACTTTCATCTGTAACATACTCATCAGTAAATCTCTCTTCACAAGCAATAATTTTCAGAAAGGACTGAAGAAGCGACATTTCCTAATGGGAGAGCACTACAATCTCAACAGAGTGCTGTGATTTCCTCCTAAAGAATCAGAGCACCCAAAACAAGACACACAGATGGGAATACAAAGGGCACAGCTTGGCACAGTTAATTTTTGTACCTCATAGTGTTGTAAATATGTAATGTACATGACAAGCATGTTTCAACCAAGGGGGAAGTGATGAGGACATAGGCTAAAGCATTAATATTTGTTTTTATTATTTAATATTGAGAATAAAAAGGAAAAATACAAAACATTTTTATAAAAATAATTCATTGGATTTCACAACTGAAAACACATAGACAAAAGAGAGATACCCAGGAAAATTCCAAGTTTTAAAGTCTGAGTGTTTGGGAACATGCTTTTACTGCTGGCAATAAAAGAAAGTCTAAAAGAAAGAAATTTGTGGAAAAAAGACAAGTTGAGATTTGAGATCATTAGAATATTATTTCATGAGTGCATGTACACGAAATACCTAGAAGATAGGAGACTGTATCCCAGAACAGAACAACAAAAATCGAAGTCATTCCTGAAGAGATGACAGTTAAGAAACATACAATGAAACAGTCAAACCTCACGTCTGGAACGTCTAGATTCTCCAACAATTCAGTTCTCAACCAAGCTATTCAAAGAAAAAGGTCTCGGTTGTCTAACAAAACTTCAGGTCTCAATTCTCTGCCTGATAGCCCTTCCACGCTGACACCTGTATGATCAGTCACGTGGCTCTCAGGCACCAAGGAGATTTGGTTTTCAAAATGCTTCTCAAAGTTTTGGGAATGAATTAAGTTCAAGAACCAAGGTTTCACTGTAATGAAAACCAAGTACCAAAGAGAAAGTTGAACAAGAACTTAGTAGGCTTTAGGGTAAAATTATTTCAGAGATAACATACAAAGACTAAAAAGAGACACACAGTAGCATAATAAAGGAGTGATAAATACTGTTTTTCATCCCTATGGCACTTTGTCAATCATTAAGTACTGTCACAAATGCTACATCATGTTTACCTCCAGAATGGCCCAATATCTTCTAGGTATTTTGTATACATGCGCTCATGAAATAGTATTCTAATGTTCATTATTCTCACTTTATAGATGTATAAACTTGGGCTAACTTAACTAAATTCAAATTGTAATGAGTTACAAAACCATGTCTCAAACCCAGTTCTTCTGGCTACCAAGACAAACGTTTTCCAAAAACAAGGCAAAAAAGTCCATCAGCCAGCAACCAACTAAACATAAACATACACAGTTGAGTCACTGAGTGAGATGGTAGATAACGGGAGACATACCACTTAATAGCATCAACCAAACTAATCAAAAGACATCAGATTAGGAAGCTTACTTAGCATGTCTACTGATCCAAGTAACAGCTAAATAAATTCCATTTAAGTATGAATTTTAAGTAATTCCCAACCAGGTTTCAGAGTTTTCCAACCCTTAATAAAGAAACTCACTTTCTCTAAGGAATTTAATTAAAATATTAAAATAGGCCAACTCCATCCTTCTAAGACGCATAGTATTTTGGGTTTAAGGGAAATATTACAAAAGTAGTATGGTAATAAATGCTGTGTGAAGAATTCTAAATATTAAAAGCTCTCATTCATTGCACCCTATTCACCTACTGCTCTCTTAAGAAATAACCACTGTTAAAAAGGCTGGTAGGCTGGCTGCCTTCAAGCATTTCTGTGTGTGTGTGTGTGTGTGTGTGTGTATAAATATTGTAAATATGTACATGTATATACATGAACTAGATACTTTAAACTCTATATTCTGGAGCAAAATTAACTTCCTCATAACTGTTGAAAATTGATTTTCTTAAAAGTCTTGTTGAATTTTAGTAAAACAATGAAATTCTTACAAATGTCAACTAGTAATATCATTGGTCCAAAATACCTCATGGTCTGTATTTTGTTACTTTCTGCTGCTCAAAAAAATTCTCCAACTTGGAAAATATGCTGAACATAGTCTAGTATTTTCTTATACTCATAATCTCCATAGCTTTTATCCAGTAATAAAGTGTGTTATAGAGATACTTTATAGGGCGACAGATTTTCACAATGACACTAAAAGTTCCCTGTTGTGGCCTTTTAAAACTACCTATCCTTCATATTCTTCAGTTTTCTCTAAGAAAAACAATTTTAGAAAAAACATTTTAGAAAGCTAAGGATATTAGAACTAGTATCCTTTAGCTTTCCAAATACTTTATGAAGTTATTTTATAATTTTATGTATTCAAACCAATTTTTTTGATTATTTTAAAACCAGCCACTCTTTTAAATATTTAAATCAATTCTGAAAGGTAGTCAAGGAAGGCATCATTATCCCTAATTTTAAAATGAGTAAATTAGCCCTGGCTGGTGTGGCTCAGTGGAGTGAGTGGTGGCCTGTGAACCAAAGGGTCATCGGTTCCATTCTGAGTCTAGGGCACATGCCTGGGTTGTGGGCCAGGTCCCCCCCAGTAAAAGGTGGGCGAGAGGCAACCACACATTGATGCCTCCCTCCCTCTTTCTCCCTCTCCCTCTCTGAAAATAAATAAAATAAAATCTTTAAAAAACAGACAAAAGAATGCTCCTTTAAAAAAACGAGTAAACTGAAACTTTTGGAAAACTTGTTCATTATTAGTGTTAACATTTAAGACATCCTAGAGCATATCCTATCTAATTCCATTTTTTAAATGGTGAAACAACTATCTTCTCTCTTGCCAACTGTAATCTATAACATCTTACTTTGACAGCAACCACATTAATTTTGCTGGCCTATCATGCTTTAACATACCTGTACCAGGAGCATTCTAAATAGTAATCTATGAAAATCTAAAGGGTGTAGTTACAACGTAGCCACCATCATAGCAATGTGAATATTAAAAAAATGCTAAGGATACAAGCATATGGAGTAACTGCACTCCTACAAAAAAGATCGAGATACATGAGCTTTGTACGCAAAGGCTGTTTTTACTGAGTTGCTAGAAAACTGCTGACTAAGTGGATGTTATTGTACAATAAATACTCCCTGCTGAAGAACGTATATGGTCCTAGGGCAGCCTACTTCCGAGCAGGGGGCAGCACAGTAGTCTGTCCCTCACTCTGGCTCAGCGCTAGCGTGAACTGATTATAATCTGCTAACAGTCACCAACCCCCACTCCACCTCCACCCCCACCACATGTACACACTACCAAAATCTCATTCAAACATTCCATATGCAAAAGTGAAAACGAGAAAGAACTGAGACACAGAGCAGATTTTTCTTCTAATTTGGCCGCTGAGCATATGCCTCTGATAAGCTGTGATTCTGAACAAGTTTTATCAGAAACTTGGTTCTTCATCCATAAAATGAGTCTGTTAAATGATATACTATCACAAAAGTCTTTCAGGTCTAAAATTTGTAATTTCTGGAAAGCAAGTTTAAGCATGGAAGTAAACAAGAAACCTAACTATGGAACCACAAACTTAAAATATGCCTACAGCTACAACACACAACATGACTGTAATGGTCTTGAGCCACTCTATCCTAAAACCAAAAGGAACCGAAATAATTCTCCATAAGAAAACAAAACATACACATGTAAACACACACACATACACACATAAAAATAACTCTTCCATTTAAATTTTCCCTAGGGTCCAAATAATCTTTATTTAATTTCAGTTCTTTCCTATGTCTTTTATAAACATCGAAATGAAACAGGTAAAATTCACCTCCTCTTAATTTCAGAAATACTAGTAACTCAAATGGCCAAATAAGAAGAGGAAAAATAATTCATTTATAAATCCTCTGCATAACAAACGCCCATAAACCACATTAGCTGGAATTTCTCAAATAAATATGGGTTGTATTTCTAATGATACACCCTTTAAATCCACAATTCCATGTTCACCAAGTGGTTACTATAGAGAGATTTTAAGGTAAAGCATTACCATGAGGAGCTAATAAAATGTTAATGATATAAGTAGACTTAATGTTAAGAAATCCTATCAAAATCTCATTAAACAAAATTCAGCCCTGGCTGGGTAGTTCATTTGGTTTAAGCTTCATTCCAATGTGCCACGGTTGTGGGTTCAATCCCTGGTCAGGGCACATACAAGAGTTAACCAACAAATGCCCAAATGAGTGGAACAACAAATCAATGTCTGTCTGTCTGTCTCTCTCACACACACATCAATAAAAAAAATTTTAAGGGGGAGAAAATAGGGGCATCTATAACAGTGTCAACAATAAAAATAAGTTAAAAATAAAAATATAGATCATTCCATTTTTTGTGGGCGATCAAATTTTAATTTAATTGCACACAAGAACACCTGGTTGTGTAAGCAGATTTTAAAGTTAAGCATATTCCATGGAGTTGCTTTTTGAATGTCCTTGTATTCACCAATTAAATGATAGGAAAAAGGAGTCAAAGCATTCTGAGAAGAAAAAAAGCAACTGAAGAACATTGAATAATCCATAAGATTTTGCCCTAAGCTTCCTTTTATTCTTTCTCTACGTCACTTCCACAGACAATTGTACTCTCTTCTAAATCTTCGTCTCTCACCTGACCTATATATCCAGCTGGGTATCTCCACGTTAATGTCCCACAGATGCCAAACATTCAAACACAAAACTACAGTAACTGTCTTTGGATGCATGAGACAGGGGTGATTTCAATTCTTCTTCCATGCTTAAGATCTTTTATTCCATGTGGGAAAAAGTATCTCCCATCCAACCCAACCCTCTTTCTCCTCAAAGATTTTTTGCTCCAACTGATTTGCCCATTTTGTCTGCCTGGTCACTTAGCCAAAGCCCTGGCACCACGTTCTCCTTCCTCACACCCACCTCTCTATTATTATTCAATCTCTCCTGCATTCATCTGTTCTTCTTTTCCCCATTATGACTCGTTGAGCCCCTCATCTCTTTATTAAACCTTCCTTCTTCCCACAACCCCACCCCTCCATTGCCTTGCCCTGCCCTGCTACTACAAAGATATTAATCACCTCTCTAAAACACAAATTTAAAACCTGTGCTTTTATGTAAAACCACTGAGAATCTGACCCTGCACCCTGGCTCAACGTTGACATCTCCTTGAAAATGACCTTTACTCTGCCTCATATGATGTCTCTCCCTCATACTGAGTACACCACAGCACACACAGAAGAGGGCTCACACAGCACACAATGGCAGCATCACTATTCTTTGTATCGTAATCCTCGCCGCATCACCTTCTTCCAACTCTGGAAACCCACTGCCATCCCCAGCCCTGAGAACTGAGCCGTCTCAGAAAAGGGAGGCGGGCCTCTAGTTAATGCCAGCAGCCACTATGCAGAACACAGTGCTTGACAGGTTGCAAACAGGCATAAATGATAAAACTCAAACCACCAGCAAATACTTTCTAGCATTCTGTCCACTCACTAGTCGCTACTGCACTGAAAACCACTTTTCTTACTATTAAAAAGAGAAACAAAGGTCAAAGATGGTAATCCTTACAAAAGCAATTATTCACATCTCAATAAAGCTTAACAAAAAAATGAAAAGGCACTTACTGGTTTATTAAACACTTAAAAACTCCTCAAAGAAATCATTTCAGCAACAATCATGTAACATGGTAAAACTCATTTTGATGATTTTTTTTTCAGCAGTGTTGATAATTAGACAGGAACAAAATAGATAACCTGTACATAGTTCTTGAGCTTTTATTAGATAAATAAATATTAACGTTATCAGGAGATTTTCTTTCTCCTTATTTCAAGAAGCTACATAAGAACTACTTTCACAGTGACCCTCAACTATGGATAGTATTAAAAATCTTTCTCATTCTCACTTATTCATTACAGCCTTAAAGAAAGATGAGTTGAATTACTGTTACACTCTTGAACACTTTTTAAAGACCCTATAACACACACGTACTTGTCACTAAATGAAGTCTGGGTTCTTTGTCCCCATTACTGAGGTCTCACTTCTTCACCCTCCTTTTTAGTGAGTGATTGTAGCTGCACGCTGGGAGCTGGGAGCTTCATGACGATGGATCATTTTCAAATAGAAATCACTTCACAAAAAAGGAGATGGGAAGCAATAAGACAAACTTTTAAGTTTTCTCCCTTTGCTGTATTTTTTATCAAGTTTTTAAGAAAGAATGTTCACTATGCAATTAACCTGAAACACTTTTAGTAGCTACCACTAAATGAATAAAAAAACAAGAAAATGTGCTTTGCAGCACACACCCACAAAAACTGAACGTAAATGCCACAAGATTTTTTTTTGCATGTTTTTTAAATCTGTTTTGAACACTATTAAATTTCTAGAGTCTAGAATAGAGTGTGCACATGGTGGTTACGTGCTCTAAATATTTGCTTAACATTTTCACTAATGCAGTCTTTTAAGCTCTTTTATTTGTTTTTAATGTTGAAATAAGCCTAATAAGGCCTATAAGGAATATATCTTCCAGCTCAATTTTTAATTCTGATTTATAAACAGCATGCTTGCTATAAATCAAGCTCTAGGTTTTAAAGTCTGCAGCAGGGGCCAGCAAAGTATGGCCTATGCCCTGTTCTTGTAGTCCCCAAGCCAAAACAGTTTTGTAAAAGACAATAATATGCAAAAAAAGACCTTAAGTGGCCCACAAAACTTAAAATATTTACTATCTGGTCCTCTACAGAGAGTCTACTGACCCCTATAAATGAAGATTCCATTCACAAGAGAAGAAAAGCTTTTGAATATATACTTTCTTCCATCTATGAACTGAGTGCTATTAGAAACAAATCTAAGACTGTCTCTAGAACTAAACCTCTGAATTTTTGGCTTCTTATTTGATTTGAAGAGTATTTTGCATACTAAAAAATAAAAAATAACAAAAATGGATGAAAAAGGAAAAAATGGAATTCAAACAGAAAAAAATTGAACTTAATTATATTTTAAATAGAACTACACTCACAAAAAGAAACTAATTGAGCAATGTTTGAACACAATATTTTGACTATATACCTTAAGTCTAAACAAAACATGAACTATGAACAAATACTAAATTCTAGTTAAAGGTTTGTTTTCACAGCCATAAGGTGTGCAACTCTGAAACTACTCTCGGGGATCTTAGGATTGATCAAAATAAGTGAATATATTGTGAACAACAAAAACCAGTTTTCTCAGAGGGAGAAATTACAGATTAGGAAAGGGGAAAGGCTAGAACGACCCCTTGGGTGTTAGAATGGAACTGATGATATCAGGATGAACTCAATGTTTTTTTAGGGAGATAAATAGATTTTTTTTAAAAGCCACGAAAATCTGTATATATACATATACGCATGTTCACACACACACATAACTTCTAGCTCAATCTGTTCATAGATGTCTACTAGAAAAAGAAATCACAAGGGCTCCTTGGAGAAATGGCTGATTCCAGGAATGGAGTGGGAATGTCTTATCACACAAGAAATGGGGCCTTCAAAAAATGATGAGCATATGTCAAACACACACACAGCCAGCTTGAATGAGCCCGGACTGGTCAAAACTGAGAAACAATCTAAGCATCAAAACCCCAATAGATAAAAAATAATCCATTAAGTTCATACTGATAATGTATACATACATACATAACCAGGGAGAAAGAAAGGCTCTTAAAGAACATCAACTAATACTGATACATGAACAATGAAAAATCAACTAATTCAGGCAAAAACTGTGAATGGATGCAAGTTTGATGAGTAACAAGGTATCTGCATAGTTCCAAAATACCTCCCCCCTAGGATACTTGTTACCAAGGGGAAAACATAACTTTAAAACAGAGAAACCTTGCAGAAAAAAGTTAACAACCCCATTAATGAATAAATGGACATCATGTGCTTCCAGAGAACACAGTCGCTTCTGGAGTCCTCCTGCCAAAAATGCATAACCTAAACCTAATCATGAAGCAACAGCAGGCAAATCCATATTGAGAGAATCCTAAAAATAACTGGCCCATTGTCACCAAATATAATCAAAGGTCATAAAACACAGTAATAACCAACTGCTGCAGACTAAAGGACACTAAAGAGACAGGACAAGTGAGTGCAAGGCATAGTGTAGGATTTACTTTCTGTTAAGGACATTGCTGGTACAATTAGTGAAATCTGAATAAGGCCTACAACTCTGGAAATGTATCAGTGTTAATTTCCTGATTTTGATAATTGTATTATGGTTATGTAAGAGAATGTCCTTCTCTTAAGAAAATAGTTATTTAGAGGTAAATGGTATTAAGAATTGCAACTTACTCTTAAAATGTTCCAAAAAAAAAGTTTGCATGTGTTCATATGTATGTACAGAGAAAGAGTAAGAAAGATAATTTGGTTATAATTAGAAAGAGGAATCAGGATGAAGTGCACATAAAAATTCTTCACCATCTTTCAATCTGAAGTTGTGAAATAAAACTTAAAAAGTGGAAAAAATAAAGTTAACTTATATCTGGACGTTATGCTAGTAAAAGGGAACTGTGGGAAACCGAGTGACAGTTCTCCTTTGCATAGGAAGGGTAAGAAAAACATCTCGACCAGGGTTTGAGACCGAGGTCCTCCTAGTCTGGGCTCTAACACACAAAGCTACATCTCCTGAGCAGAACCACAACGGCAGCTTCAGTTTCCTCACTTGTAAGACGGGATCGCACCTACCCTACTTTTCTCACAGGGTCACCCTAACGAGCCACTGAAACACAATGATGGCTGGGGGAAAGAGGCACAGGTTATAAAGCTCTATGTCACAGCGGCTAACTTGCTTATTGACCTTAGAGAGGGAGGAAAGGGGAGAGAGAAACACAGACTGGTTACACACCCCAACTGGGGGTCAAACCCAAAACCTGGGTATGTGCCCTGACTGGGAATTGAACCCCCAACCTTTCGGTATATGGGACAATGTTCCAACCAACTGAGCCACAGTGGCTCACTTTTAACAATGTTTGAGAAAGAAAAAGTACTTCAAAAATACAGAATTTTTTTGTATTTTTGATACAAAAATTTTTTTTAAGTATCTGAGTTTTATTTTGCTTAGTAAGCAGCTGTTATAGAAACTAGACATCTGCTATATGAGATGTTTTGGTTTGTGAAAATTTTAACCTTCCCAACATTCTTTTTTAGCCATATAACGTCAAATATCTTGGTAAATTCAAATAACTATATTTACTTTTGCCAATACTTTATAGTATCAAAAAAATTACTAAATTAAAGAAAGCCATTTACTAGGGCTTGGTCAACATTTTTTAAAAAGTTAAGATATAACTGACATACGACACTGTATTAGTTCCAGGTGTACTGCACTGGCCAAACGTCTAGAAACTGCAACCCAGTACAAGAAGATCTTTGTATCATTTCCCGTGTTCTACACAGTAAAATACATGATCCAAACAGTTTCATCCTCCACTTACAAGCTATTCAAATGAGTCCTGAGGAATCAAACCAAATTCAGAAAATGTGTGAGAGAGACCACACTGTTTCATGTACACTTAAATCAAGGAAAAGTTTGTTTTAAAAATAAAAAATATTAATTTATTCTTTTAAATTCATAAAGGGTTGGTCACCACTTAAGTATTCTTTAATCACTTGCATGTGGAGACTAATACCTCACTGACGAAACACCCTTAATAATAGCTGTATTTTTAAGAGTTATGATTCCAAAATACCAAACGCATTTTTAATATATGTTAGACCACTATTGAAAACATCATATCACGCTGTTATTTAAGTAAATCTATTGCTCAATCTTTATTTTGAATAGTAGATGAGCAATACGGACTTCGTAAGGCCAAATGTTGAGAACAGACCAGCCAAATCTAAGCCTGGACAGAAGGGTGGCAGACAAAGTAATCTCTAGCAAAGAATCAACCCGAGTCACTAGTTCTGCACGGAAAGGACTAGGAGAACACAAGCTCCAGGGGAAGCTTTGCGTTTGTCTTGTCGATCACTATCCCAGCAGAGAGAAGAACGGCTGGTACTTGGTTAGCATTCATTAAGTACTGGTTAAATGAATGAACAAATGAACAAAAGAATGAAACCCCAGGTCTTTTAAATCAACCTGCATAAAGTATATTAAGTTGCAGAATTATTTAAAACACCAATTTGGCATACATTAACTTAATAGCCATACTGTCATTAAAAAACATGAACTAATAACCTATATTCCCCATTCTGATTAAATAGAGTAATGTCAAAGTTCATAACATATTTCTTAACCTATAGTAATAGATACCGTAACACATTTACATACTCTTCCCTGAATTTAAAATACGGTGTTATCAGAAACTCTTGTAAAGCAGAATTCGAAAGACAAATGCATAAAATCAAAATCAGAAAGAGCAAATGTATCATGTTTACAATCAAACTTGAGATAGCATTAACTCAGATAAGAAATCACAGGCTACAGAAACATATCTCATCAGCATTCACTTCTCATAATAGTACCTCCACCAAAATCTGCTCTTCTATAATTAAAAAATAAGAAATTTGACTGTTATTTTTGTTTCTTCATTCCTACAGCATATCTGTCAATGATCTGTCATCTTATAGTTTGAAGCATTTCCTCAAAATATAAGATGTATTTTACTTCCAACCATCAAATTAAGGGGTTTGCAATTTACTCATATTAAATAGGTAGTATATTTCTTTTACAAAATATACAGTAACATTATGTGGAGCAGAATGCAAATAAAAGCAACCAGGGTATATATGATTTATGCTCACTATTAAGCAAATAACTTTTTACTCTTAACCTATTTTTTGGTGAAGAAATTCATCTTATTCTCTGCATGTTCTCTTTGAGATTACTAATATATTCTATTTATTCCGAGTCCCAAATACTGCCCATATAATCAAGACATCATTTCAGTACCAGTTTAAACCTAATTATTTCCCAAACGGCCTGCCTTACAGGGATTATAATGATCTTACTATGCTTCTTGTGTCCATGCTGCTGGAAAAGCAGTCTGTACAAGCAGGAAGTAGAGGCACAATCCTGAGAGAGAGGAGTAGAGAGAGATGTTGAGAAAACAAAACCAGAATAAATGAGCTCACTTAAAGAGCTTAGGAGCTCAGCCAGTGTTCCAGGTCAAGGTTGACTACATTCTCTCATACCATGATGAGTTAGAAGTTGTCCAACACCAGCAAAACTGGCCCTAGAAAGAGATATCTGAAATTCCCTGTACCAGTAGTAATACAATCACTAATTCAATGCAACTGTACTTCTAAAAAAAAGAACAAGTGATCATAAAATACAACTAATTTGGATACTGGGCAATATGGATGTCCCCTGAATTTCTATCAAACTACTGTAACAAACTCAGTGCGCGCCTAGAAATAGTTAAGCTATATATATATATATAACATAAATTTCAATCATGTCAAAAAGTTTTCATATTTCATCTTGAATGATTAAGACTATAACACTCTCAGATCATATACTCTCAAAATTATCAATCTAAATTTTTAAAATATCGGTTTAAACAACACTACTTTTACTATATATTGTTTTAAACTGAAAATAAAGCAAAAAGCATAATTACAACATAAACTTAGGATGGCTTTAATCTAAGTGGAACCTTCAATGGAGTAGTCTCCTCAGTAAGAAGTGGAGTAGTCTCCTCAGTAAGAAGTGGAGTAGTCTCCTCAGTAAGAAGTGAAAATTATAAACACATCAGGGTTGATTTAAAATTTCCCATCCAACCCCCTATACTCCTACAGTGTCATAAAATGATCTTCAAAATAGTGCTTACACACAGTAAGTCCTTCAAATATTAATTTTCTATTTGGTCTAAGCATCTTCCAACAGGAAATCAAAATATAATCTCAAATCTATCATTTATTTAACAGGAGAAAACCAAATGTTCAGCAGTGTTAACTACACTGGTCCAGAGTCACACAACTACCTAGTACGTCGTTCTACCCATTCAGTCAAGATATCTGTATTTAGTGCACACTATGTATTAAGACACTGGGCTATGCACTGAAGATGCAAAACAATGACAATATATGGTCACTGTCCTCATAGAACTTACAGTCTGGTGGGAAAGGAAATACTAATTACTTAAAATTGTAGTAATCAGTAGAAGGTAAAGAACAGAATGCTTCAAGACGGTTTGACAGGAGACCTAAATCAGTGATTCTCAACCAAGGTCAATTTTGCCCTCCAAGTGACATTTAGTAATGTCTTGGGACATCTCTGGTTGTCACAACAGTGGGGAGAAGCCAGGGTTGCTGATTAATGACTCTACAATTTCCTCACAGCAAATAATTATCCAGTCCAAAATATCCATAGCCCTGAGGTAGAGAAACCCTGATCTAAACTACTGGGGCAGGGACGGGTTAGCAAAGGTTTCCTTCCTTTGTAACACTTAGTATGTTACATCTTCAAAGAATTTTCACAAGGTAGAAACAGAAAAGGTGGCCTGACTGATAATTAACCAAAATTCCCACTGGAAAGTTAAAACAGGAAAGAAAAAGGAGGAACAGATTCCCTGGTAGATGAAAATGAAAGAAAATGCAATGTTTTATAGCTGCTTCACATAAATTTCCTTTCCTGAACCATAAACAAAGGAAAAATGCACAAATTAATTTTTTTCACGTTTTTATTTCCTTCCCACTGTTTTCTACCAGCCCGTGTCTACTCCTAGATATTGGTGGAAAGAACACATACAAAGTCCGGTGGTTAAGCACATGAACGCTCTTGATACAAAATTGGACATGGGGTAAAATGAAGACGGGATCTCACTGCTGATGTGTAACACAAGACAGAGAACTGTGTGAGGACTGTGGCAAGCCCACATCCTGGACAGGTGAAAGACTAAGTTACCTGACTAACCAAATGACCCCAAGGACAAAAACACTAACACCTTAGGCACCCTAAAAATGGTAAAAGGTACTGGAATCCTCTTAGAATTGATGAGCCAAGGTAAATCCAAAAGTTAAATTGCACTAATTGTCCTGACACATCTCCTATCTATACATCTGGTCCTGTACCTTCCCATGCGGCCTGTTCAGAGCAGCAAGAGAAACGGGTCGTGGGGGCGGGGGACAACCATGGTAATACAACTAGCTAGACAAAGACCCTCAAAAAAACATTGATTACTGACTGGTATTTGATTATGTTAAAGAGTTGTTAATTTTTTGAACTGTGATAATGGTATCGGGGCTGTTTTGTGAACCTTTAGATATTAACACTATCCAATACATAAGGAACCCCCCCCCCACATTCACCTTCTTGTCTAAGTACAACCAGTGCAGAGCAGATTCTACAATTTTCAATTTATTAGGAGCTCCTGTTATGAAAGTGCCCCCCCCCAACTAAGTCATAATTTTCTAAACAAAGGGCCATGCACTGCTATTCTCTCTTCCCTTTTTTCAGAAACCATAATGACCTCCAGCACCCTTCAGGACAAGTACACATGTGCAGCTCCTAACACTGCTGCAATCCAGTCATCAACTGTGGCCCTGAACTAGTCCACACATGCAACCGATGAGACCCCCTTCTCACTGAGGCGAGAACTCCAAACCCTAAGAAGGAAGGACCACCATCTTGGAGCAGCCATGACGACCACAGCGTCCCCTAACGGTAACAACTCCCCAGTGGACCCTCAGGAAGTCTCACATTCCCCCTTGGATGAACTCTCTTCCATCTCAGAATCAGCATGGCGGTGGCAGGGTTAATTCTTTCATCACAATGACACTTACACGGAAATCAAGGTTTTCCCACACAACTGGCACAGTGGGCACCTAAGGATCAATTCCTGAGCCTCGATCACATTTAACTCATGATAATTTAGAGGAATTTACCACATGAAGGATTTTCTGACAGTGATTTTGAAGACAAAGCTGGGGCGGCCACAGAACCCCTTTGAGAAATTACGGGGAGGGGAGCAGGACAATCATGATTTGTATACATCCTGCATAATAAGGTCATGGGTTTTCAGAACTCATCCGCTGTTTGCAGACTAAAAACCCGTATTAACTAAAACTTCTGGCATGATCTTGTTTTCAAACCAAATGGTCAGTCTTGAAACACCTTAGCATGTCAAAAAGTAAAGCACTTCATATTTTACATATTTTAAGTATCAAAATACCTTACTGACAAACGTTAATCATTATGCCTAGAACTAAATTTGGTGCCTTGTAAAGCAAACGGCATTTCTTTTTTAAACTTTTTTTTACCCTTACCCAATGACATGCTCATTGAGGTTTTTTAGAGAGGGGTGGGGGAGAGGGAGAGAAGCACAGATCAGTGGCCTTGCACACGAGCCACCCAGGACTGGACAACAAATGGAATTTCTTTGCAATTCAATGCTTCTAAAATATCTTTAAATGAAGCAGAGCAAAGTGCCAAAGGGCTCAGCCCAAGGATAAATGCTTTTAGAAACCAAATTCACTATAAGTAAACCTAAAATACCGTTTCCTCCTAATCCTGTAACCCAGACTTCTTTTTTAATTTTGCATTTTGCTACACAATTTAATAGGAAATACTTATTTCTGAACTATTTCCCAGTATATGCTTACTTGCAACAAAATTTTCACATCAGCAAGCATTATAGACATTCACAGAAACTATATTCAAAATCAGAAAAAAGAAACCTAACAAAATTATGTACTTTGTGTTTAAACAAAAAAAAATTAAGCATATTCTTATAATCTTCTTCAAATGTATTGCCTTTCCTCAACCTACTGGCTAGCTAACCCTCCTTTCAAACACGGTGAAATTTGAGCATATTAGGTAATGAGGGAGTTAAAATAATGTTTTAAGGTATTTGAAATAGGGGGTGAGAGGTGAATGCTACCTTCATTAAAATGGGAATACTACTACTTGTTCCGGTCAAGATTACATAAGAGGTTAAATACCATGTAAATGTTAAGCCCCTGACACTTAATGTCAATACTAAAATGAAAACCCAACTAACATTTCTGCTCCACTGCGCTCTCCTGTGACCAACCAGTGTGCTTGTTTTCATCTACCCCACAAGGGAGCCTATTTAACACCTCATAGAGGATACATATTAAGAACCTTCTAGACAAACAAGAGAGACCCCATCAAAAAGTGATGGGGTGGGGTAATCAAAAAATTGCAGGAGCAAGGATTTTTTAATAATAAAAAACGTAAACACTATTAATGCTGCAGCACTCTAGCAAAAAAAAAAAAGGCTACATGTGGGGGGGGGGGGTCCTGCACAGGTGTGCAACTATTAACAACAAATTAGAACATGGTATCATCAGGAAACACTTTCTATTCCACATTCTAAGCATTATACTGTGGGGGGCAGAACCAGATTTTATAATTTGCCCCAAATTATCAGCTATAAATTTATAAATGAGAATCTCAAGTCTATTGCTAATTATTTATAAAGGAGTTTTTAAAAAAGTACAAAAAATGCCTGTTTTCATACAACTGTATCACTGCTCTAACATAGAGTACAAGTCACAGGATTGTTATCTAACTTTTAGCCTCCTTGCCAATTTGCTTCCCAAATGCCAATTCTTGGGGGGAGGGGGAGAGAGGATGAATATGAAAGGAAAGAGACAAAACTGTAAACCAACGTTTAAAAGTATTGTCCTCTTGAAATTATCAAATGTGTCAGGTACTTTAAGAGGTAAGATTTTGTTAATCATACCATAGAACGGGGTTCTTAGCACCTCCACCTCTAAAGTTCGTAGAATTTATGCGAATTTATGCGAATTTAGTTACCATGCCATTAAAATTTTTTCTAAGGCATACAGGTTAAGGATAATTATGGTTGTGTAGGCATGTACTTGCTATGTTTATTTAATGTTTGCATTAAAGTCTGTTTAAGTCAAAGTTTTAACATTTTTAAAATATACTTTATCAAAACCTGGCTCCCTTCAAACTAGTAAATTCAATTAAATAGGGAAAACTGGACACCTGCTGGTTAGAAATGTAGTGTTAGATTTGACATGTGAATGAGCCCTTGGGAGATCCTTCCCCATCGTCTTCCCTCTCCCCACGCACAGACCTCTTCCTACCATTTGTCTTTCTGTCGTGATGATGGGGGCACGGGGAAGGGGGGTCAGCTAAGAATAGAAAACCACTGAATTACCTCGCTTCCCGACCAACCACCCTCTTGGCCTAAGTCCCTAGCGGGCAGGTTACCTAGCCAACCGTATCCCGACCGTGCACACTACGTGCACTGTGACCAGAGATCAGCACCCATAGGTGCTCTTCCTGCACCATCCGCAATTGGCGCCCGACTCCCTGGGGAGAGCTGGGCAGTGATGTCCAGCGTGCGGTTCAAATCCCACAGGCCCAGGGAAGAGGTGGGCGGGCCAGGCCTCGGAGGAACTGACCCCGAGAGACCCGCGGGGGCCTCGGGGGGAGGGGCCCAGTGGGCCTTTCCTCCAGCCCCGCAGCCATTCGGTAGGGCGCCGGAGACACCGGAACCGCCCTCCGCCCCGGGACCGCCCTCCCCCCCGGGTTCGGGGGAGGGGCGCCGGGGCCAAGAGACACCCCTCCCCCACCGGGGCCCCAGCTAGGCCGCCACTCGCCCCATCCTGAAAAGCCGTGCAGGCCTGTGCCCACCCTCCTCCTGCGGGCCTGGATCCGGCTTGGGGGGGAGAGCGGGCAAAGGGGAAGGGTAGGCTGCGATACCAACCTCGCTGTTGAAGATTTTCACAGCCTCCATGTTGTCGGTGCGGAGGCCCCGAGCCCGGCGGCGGAAGAGGCGGCGGCCACTGCACTGGGTGGGGAGAGCGAGACGCAGGGGGCAGCGCGGCTGAGGGAAGGGGCGCTGGCGGGACAGCAGGCCGCTGCGACCCCGGGCCAGGCGGGGAAGGGCAAGCGCTGGCGGGGAAGGGCTCCCTCAGGGGCAGCGAGGCGCGGGCATGGCCGCTAGGGCGGGCGGAGCGCCGGGCCTGGGAACACAGGCGCTGCCTGGGCGGGTCGGCAGCGGCGGGGGAGGGGCTGGGCCGTGGCGCCTTCTCTTCTCGGCCCCGCTCCGTCTCAGTCTTCCACCCTGGAGCCCCGTCCCCTACACTCTCCACCCCCTTCCTCCTCTCCCTCCGACAGGCTCCGGTTTCACCTCCCCGCCGCTCGGGCGGCAGGAACCAGCAGTGCAAGGCGAAGACGGAGGAGGAAGCGCTGGCAGCAGCGGCTGCGGCATCCAATATGGCGGAACCGAGTCGGGCCGCGTAGCTCCGAGATACGCGGCGCCCACCAGCGCGCCCCCTGGCGGCTGGACCGCGAGGCTCGGGCGGCCGCTCGGAAACCATAGAGGAGCGCGGGCCAGAGCGTCGTCGCCTAGAGGCCCGGCTCCTCCGACCCTAGGACCGCCCGCTTCTGGCCCCCTTCCCGCGCCCGGCCAGCGCGGGAGGGAGCGCTGGAACACGGTAGCCCTTCGGCCCACCCGTGGATGTGCACAGCGTTGCTCGAAACAAAAACCAAACGACCCCACGAAAACTAAAGTTTAGGGAATAACATTGTCCACGTTTTTTTGTTTCCATGTGGATTTACCCTCTCGCAGAGTGGCTGGATTCAGTTGCTTTTGAGAACTTGACCGGACAGTGGCTTAGAGGTTAGCAGACAGCAGAAAACTTCCTAGGCTTTCATTTATTTGGTAACGATGTGCCCAAGCATTTTAATAGCGGGGAGAGGAAAGGTTAGAAACAAAAGCTTCGGAGCCGGGTGGGGGCAGAGGGACGGGGAAACACGCTTGCAGCCAGCGAGCAGCGCGGTGCAGGAAATGCACGCTCGTAAAATCCCGGGGACTGGAGTGGCACAGACAATGGGTGCATTTGTTTGGGCGCCAGAAAGCGGAGCCCCAGATGCACAAGTTTTGGATAGGTGAAAGGGAACCCATTTTTGTTGAAGATGAGTTATTCCAAAGGAATTTTGCCCTAGGTTGTTTGAAGTAAGAGTGAGTACAATATTCCTGAAATTGGAGATGCTTCTAGCAAAATGCCTCCCCTCTCACTTTGTTGCAATGTAAAATAACCAATACCAAAATAGAAGTGAACATTTATTTAGAATTAAAAGATGAGGTGTATCATTGAACTGCAAACACTGCTGTCCTCTTGCTGAGAGTGGGTGTTAGAGTCATTTCTCCTTCATTCACTCGAAGTAAAGAGGAAAATGAGAGTAGAATGTTTCCATGGAGGATTGTTAGAAAGAATCAAGGTACTAAGAGCTGGATCCCAGAGCCCTATGAAACTCAGAGACAAAAGGCCTTCACTCTATAAGGTCTTTGAGTCACGTCATTGACAGCTTTCACATGGGACTGGCTCCTGAGAAGGTAAAAGAATAACTTCATCAGTAAAGGATGAAATCAAAAGAGTATAATTCTACCTTCAAGTCTCAAATGCTGTCCTCAAGTTCTCTATCGCCATTTGCCCCCAATCATAGGCCAAGTCATGATGATCTTTTGGCAGGAATTGCAGTAGCCTCCTAAATGGTCTCCTGCGTGTCTGCCTATACAGTCATGACCCACGTAATGACAGTTTGGTTAATGAAGGACCGCATGTAACAGTAGTCCCATAAGACTGAAAAATTCCTATTGTCTAGTGACATCATAGCCAGACTTAACACTGTAGTACAATTGAATTACTTGTGTTTGTGCTGATGTTGGTGTAAACAAACCCACCACCCTGCCAGTCATATGAAACTGTAGCACGTGCAATTATGTGCAGTACATAATAATGACTATGTTACTAGCTTACGTACTTACTATACATTTTATCATTTTAGAGTGTATTCTTTCTACTTATAAAACAGTATGCCGTGTTCTGCCAGCAGCAGCCTCATACATATGTTTACTGCATCTCTTCAGTGAATCATTCCTCTTGTGCTTGATTTAGTCTCATGTTTCATAGTCACATGACCTATAGGTTGTGGCCTAGGAGCAACAGGCTACACCACATAGCCCAGGTGTGTAGTAGGCTAAACCATCTAGGTTACTGTAAGTACACTCCAGGATATTCCCACACCAACAAAAGAACCTAACACATTTCTCAGAACGGATTCCATCAATAAGTGGCTTGTGACTAGTTCATTCTCCAGACTGTAGGCAGAGGGATTTGGGGGTTTGGGTTTTGGATTTCTTTTTATCTTGTTTTGTCTTTAGACACAAATCAGAACAGGTTACTGACTAAATCCCTTGCTTAAATCCCTTCAAAACTTCCCCATAGTATTTCAGATACGATCATAACTTCTTACCGTGGCCTGGCCACCTCGGCTCACACTGTCTTCCCCCTTGCTCATTCCGGCCACACAGCCTCCTAGGTTCCTTCACAACTTGTCTTCCCTCACACGATGCTTGCACGTGCCTCTTCCTCCAGTGGGGTGCTGTTGCCTGGTTATTTTCATTATCTGACTCCTCATCCTGCCCTCCTGCAAGAGGTCAGTCTGCTCAAAGGGGTACGCTAGGGCTTCCACAAGTCACCCCCCAGTTCTACTCATGCCAGATTCTCAACTTTTGCTGCGTAGGTAGATGAGGGATTGTTTATTCAGTCAGTCATTCATTAATGAAGGTTGACTGAATTACTTAAGCCTGGGAGATTCCAATGCCATTCAAGCTAAAAAAATAAAATCAGGTGTTAACAGGTTATGTGACTTGATTTAGTAAAGCTCCCACACCCAGAAAGATAGCAGAAGGCATACGCTGATCAGGGAAAGGGAAAAAGAAAACAGAGGACAGCCTACACACTCTCTTAAGGTGACAAGGAAGTGAAACAAGATGAAAAGTTAGAGGAGGGTAAAGGGAAGCGGGACGCCCAGAGCAAAGACCAAATAGTTTATGCACAACTACACACCTCCACAGTGTAGCAATGCCAATACTGTAGTATATGCATATATGTATTCGTTAGGATTCCTGTTTCCAGCATAGCCCATTCGAGCTAGTGTAAGCATAAAAGAACTCACTATTACAATACAGGTTTTTCTCCTATAACCCAAAGCCAGGAATGCAAGGTTCTCATTTGGAGGTAAAGTCTTTAAAGAGACAGCTAGAAATGGACTCACCAGGGTGGGATCCAATCCAACAGGACTGGTGTCCTTTTAAGAAGAGGGAATTCAGTGTTTCATTGGTTTTCTAGGATGTTCCTTTGGCTCCTACAAAATGCCCAACTTTTCCTGCCTTCTTACCTTTGTATTTTGATTATTGGACGTGCGAAGGTGATGACCAGGATCAGGGGGTGGGTGGAGGAGTGTGGAGGAGGGGGATAAATGGTGACGGAAGGAGACTTGACTTCTTGACTTGGGGTGCTGAACACACAATACAGTGTGCAGATGATGTGTGTGGAATTGTACCCCTGAAGCCTGTATAAGTTTTTAACCAGTGTAACCCCAATAAATTCAATTAAAAAGGAGGGAAAAGTGAATAAGACATGACAATAGTGTTTTTAAAAGGAAAAGTATCAACAACAATAAAGGCCAAGAGTGAAGCTTTTGCCAGGAAAGCGTGTTAGGGAGACGGTGGTCAAAAGTATTAACTGTTTAACTGATGTCCTAATACTGGGGAGTTAGAAGTCTAGGTGTCTCCATTAGGTTTAGTAAATAGGTTCCACTGGTGACTTTGATGAGAACAGCTTCAGTGCAAAATCCACAGTACAATGGACTGAGAAGTGATTTACAAACAACTTTTTTCAAAAGGCTTAGTGTGGGGAGAGGAGGAATATAAAATGAGTTAAAGAGGACAAGGGGTTATGGCCGTGGTCCCTAGACTACGCACTGAGGTGCCCTGGAGCACAGCAACAGGCTCAGAGAGCTGTCGTCGGGTGGACACAGGAACCAGCCAGGGAAACACATCGCTACATGGCACGCCGGAGGGCCTGCTAGCTCAAGGGGATTCACAGTTTCTGCATTAGATCATACCACGTTCCATTGGACCAGTTATGCCTTTATGAAGCTGGGTTTGCGAAGTTGCTGAGACAAGAAGGAAGTACCTGTGTGAAAATCACCGTGGGATGGGAAATGAGGGTGGACACGGCCAGTCTGATTTCAAGAATGGAGAAGCTGTTCAGTGCCGCAGTCACATGGATTGGTAAATAATGGGCCATTTAAGAATGAAAAGAAAATCTTCCTTCAAGTTACTATGTATTATTTTTTCAAACTGACACTAAGTTGTTAGAGCATAAGTACTTGTTAGGTTGGTTGACCCAAACCACATATAAATGGAACTGTGAGGTATTTATTTTGTCCTAGGGGGCCAAGCATGAAAAAAAAAAAAATATTGAGATACTAAGAGCACCTTTTTTCCCCTCAAAATCTGGCATGTGGGGATTAAGCTGGATTTGATTTGATTTAGAAAACTAAACTCAGGCCAAAGAGAAGGGAGCAAATGGGAGGTAGCAGTGACCCCTCAGCAAAAGCCTACCACAGTGGGGAGAGAAAGCAAGCACAGCTCATGCGGACTCCGGGTCTGGATCTCAGCTGCTCCTTAATGGAGAGAAGGCAGTCCTCCACGGGATGTCCACAATCCAGCATTCTTTATACCCACCATCCCAGTATTGATTTTTTCCCCCTTTAAATCCAAATCCCCACCTCCCTTTTTCTCCACAAAGTGTTTGGTCTATTTGCAGATTCTTGAAGAATTAAAGTCTTTCCTCAAAAAAAGAAAGAAAACTAAAGAAATGTAACAATGTAAATATGGTGCTGATTTCTACCTGTTACAAACGTTTAAAAAAATGTTTCTAGCATACAGCAAACAACTAACCAAATTAAATGCTTATTATCATCCCTTTGTAAGAGGATGAAAATGATTCTCAAAGAAAGTAAACAACCTTTGCAAGAACGCTAAGTAATGAACCAAATGGATACTAAAATGGATTACTCCTTGTGTACATACTATTTGTAACACTGTAGCCTATATTAATGGTTAATTTTTTTCCTGGGTTCAAACAGCTCTGTTTTATTTGTTGTTTTTTTTTTCTTTTGACCCTTTGACCCTCTTCACCCATTTCTCCCAACCCCCAACCCTCACCGCTGGCAACCAGCAACCTGTTCTCTGTATCTGTGAATTTGTTCTTTGTTTGCTTGTGTGTCTTTAATTCCACGTGTGAGAGAGATTATACTGTATTTTTTTTTGTATTGAATTACAACTCAAACAAGAGTGATAACCACATCGATGGAGTGAAGACGATATTGTTAAGATGCCAATTCCCAAAGTGAAAGCTTCAATGAAATTTTTTTTGTAAGTAGTGTTTTTTTTCCCTGTGGAAAACAATGGGCTGATTCCAAATTTTATATGAAGATGAAAAGGATTTCAAATACCTAAAAACAATTTTGAACAAAATTCAAAGGACTTATATACTTACCTCATTAAAATATTATTGTAAAGCTACAGCTTCAGGACGACGTGGTATTGGGGTATAAATACACTATCAATAGAAAAGACTAGAAAACCCAGGAAGATAGATATAGATATTCCCACACATGTATTGTTTATTCATTTTCAACAACAGTGCCAAGGTCATTCACTACTGCCTTTTCAATAAAGGCGATAGGAAAAAGGGGGAATTCAACATGGGGGGTGGGCATGCCTTAACCCTGGCAGCACACCACAGATAGAAAGCAGGAGGAGGGGTGTGCATGGGGAGAGGATGGGGCTGGGGATAATGGAGAGGACCATCTCATGAAGGTCGCAGCCACAGCTACTTGTGATTACTTCTGCAGTGTCACCGTTTCCTCTGATCCCCCAGCCATAATCTGAGTTCCTTCAATGCAATATTCTGCAGTTTGCTTCCAGACACTGCCTTGCTATTTCATTTTGCTGGGATGCGTTCTACACAATTGCATCTCAATTTTATTTAGATAATTTGTATTCGTTTTTCTGTTTGTTTTCCTCTTGATTAACTGATAAATATATACAATATTTATAATGTAGGAATGATACAAAAATTAAAAACGAATACCTGTGTAATGCTCTCTGCGAGGGATTCATAAGAACAATCCCAGGTTCGATGAGAGCGAGGAGGATTCACAGACTCAGAAAATAGTCGTACTCACAGTATGACTGATTTATCCTGTGACACGGCACAAAGCAAAATCAGCCAAGGGAAAGGCACAAGAAAACCAGGTGTCAGCCTCCAAGAGCCCTCTCCCTCGGGAGTCACACCAGATGAGTTTAACTCTTCCAGCAATGAGTTGTGACAACACACGTTGCCGGTCCGGAAAGCTTGCTGGAGACACAGCGCCCAGGGTTTTGCTGGGGCTGGACAGGCAGGCTCCCTCTGCCTGGCACACACAACAAGTCAAGACTTCCGGAAGGATGGCAGGTGTTTGGCACAAACCGCAATGTTATTACAAACACTTTAGGCACAATGGGCCACTCTTACCAGGCAGTGGTGGGAGCTCTCCCAAGATGAAATCCAAACTCCCAGACACCAGCCAAGGTCTAAACCGGGAGGTCTTTCTAAGGACAGCAGTCTCAGGCCTGCTGTTGATCTGTTCTGCCACTCACTTTTCAGTTAGGCCCATCCCACATCCTGTCGCTCTGCATCTTAAGCCTTTCCCCTATGCCCACCAAGTAGCCACCATAAGTGAGTATTTATTATGCCCTTGCTTTTTCCCTACATAGTTATTATATGTATGCATGCCTCTACAACTTATTTTTGGTTTTACAATGTTTTGAGCTTCATTTTCAATTTTTCATTAATATAATGTTTATAAGATTCATGCATGTTGATACCTGTGAATTCTAGTGTGTGTGTATGATATTATATATATATCCACATTTGTTGAAGATGGAATATAATCTTTACCTTGAAGTATTATCTTTAAATTTGTTCACTGATGTATTATTTATATTAGTAGAAACAAATCAAGTTCTATCAAAAAAGTAATGAATAATTGAATTGTAAGGCAGAAGATAATTTAAAATATAGAGTATACCATTATAGAACTACATATCACATGTGCAGATATGTAGCTGTATAATGGATAAAAATATCAATTGTAAGGCTACAGGACACACCCAGTTTGTGCAGAAAATAAGGCCATGACTTGTAGAGACTGATTAATTGTTCAGAAATAGCTAAGTTGATTTTTTTCATTTCTAGCTTCATAAAGCACCAAACCTACATTTCTTTGCTCCTCACTCCCATTTTATAAAATCTCAGCATTGACAAGAAGGCAAGCATAAATCAATGCTTAGCCCTGTGTGCACTGTTAACAAGTGGTCAGTTTCTGCTTTTGTGGAGTATGAGAAAAGACTGGAAGTTATCTTTGGTGTCAGATGGGGAAAGGGCTTCGGAGTTGAAGAGTAGATTCCTTAAGAAGCAGACATTTTTAAAAACAGCTATGGATATCATGACATTGAGAATGTGCTGGTTAAATCTTCAGATGAGGTAAAAATAGAAAATGAATAGACTAGGCAGAATCAGGATTTTAAAAAGTAGTAGATTGGGACAATGGGTTTAATCTAAGAGAACAAAGTAATGAGTTCTACCTCACCCCCTTGTCTTGGGCCCGTCCCCCAGAGCCACGCTGTGTAACTGACTCCTCCACAGGATAGTCTTTCAAAAAAACATTTTTAAAAGCTATCATGTTTTCTATTTGACTAAACAACTACCCTTTTCCCCACTTTTAATCATTCATCATATGATTATCTCACTGGTCTTCAGATCTGTGCCAGAGTGTAATTTTCTTCCGAGATATTGGCTCTCCAAACTGAGCACTATACTACAAATAAGGACTGCTCAGCTTGGAGAGGACCAGACCTATTAAGGCCTCTGTGGAACTTCTATTTGGATAACTTAAAATTCCATTTGCTATTTTGAGCTCCTATATCACATCACATTTGCTGCTCTTAAGCTGTACTCCTGGTTGGTTTCTTGGATCAAGCATTATTACACTTTCTATATTCTCTTAGATTAAGCCCCTCATTCCAACCTACTACCTTTTTTGATCCTGATTCTATCCACTCCGTTAGTTTTCTGTACCTCATCTGAACATTTAACCAACACACTCTCAGTCATGATATCCATAGCTGTTTTAAAAGTCTGATTATTAAGACGTCTACTCTTCAGCTTTAAAGTCCTTTCCCAAGTTGACATCAAAGAGCAGTTTCAGTCTTTTCTGATTACTGCATTGAATACAAATCCACCCACGTTACATCACCCTGTCTACAAAAGCATCCTGCAGCGCAGTCACATTCCTTGTAAGTGCTATAGCATTCCTTTCAGAAATCCTCTTAAAGCATAACTCCACGGTGGGCACCACGGCTTTCAGACTGCAGTTAAGGACCACACTTTTAGGATTTAAACACAGTGCCACAAAAATGCGTCAGAGGCCTCTGGCTCAGGATCACAAACCAAACCAAGCACGTGCGTTTGCCTCACTTCCCTGCTCTGATTCCCCTGATGTGGCACTAAGGGAACAGAAAAAGTAACAGAAACACTGTCCGAGGGTAGATCCTGAGGGGTATGTGGGCAGGTAAGAGGTTTCAAACACATTCTGGGGGACAAAGTGGGGCAGATGTGTGTTGATGGATAAGACAGAACTCAAAGTATAGTTCAATAGGGTGGCAGTGTCCCTGGAATACCAGCCGGAATCCACAAATCAAAGAGAGTGGGGGTACAAAGTGGGGCTGGAAAATAGAAGGGCTGTGTCAGTCCACACCCAGCTTTCTTACCCCACCAGAGGCTAAACCACAAAAGAGAAGAAAGACTTATTCCTAAGAAAATGTAACAGTTTGAAGGCCTCCGTTTTCCAAGGTGAATACTGGCTTTGATTCTTTGGCCAGTAACGATGAAATACAACATCACCATCAACGCATCCATGTAACATGTAACCGTTCCTTTAGGAAAAGAGGATGTCGGAAGGAGGAAGAGAAATTCATTCCAACTACATGAAAAAAAATTTCATCGCTTCTTCGTTCTTAAATGGAAAGGAACTATCAAGGATTGACAGATGTATTGGGGGGCAGGGGGAGCAACGTGGAAGAGCTAGATTAAGATACTCAAGGAAAAATTCCCAGAGCCAGCAGATAATGTAAGAAACAGGACAGGGTTTAAAATAAAATTTCTCTCAAGAAGCTACAAAAAAGACTTAAAAAAGAAACAGTACAAGAAAGGGCTACTATCAACTGGAATATAAATGTCATAACAAAAAAAATATTTCAACAGAATGGAGAGATAAAGTTGGGGAAATCCCATAATACCTTTCAAACTTGAATGTGCACAAGAATCACCTGGGGACCTCATTAAATGAAAATTCTAATTCAGTAGTTTTGAGGTGAGGCGTGAAGCTCTGCATTTCTAACAAGCTCCCAGGTGAGGCCGGTGCAGTGCTCCTGGGCCACAAACTGTGCGTAGAAAGGCTATAGATATAGAAGGGAATAAAAGACAATTCAAACTTGTAAAGCAGAAAATAGGAGAGAAAGACAACCCAAGACAGTCAACTTATGCCACTAATTAAAATGTTAAGAAAATGGAGGAAATGCGATAAAAGAAACAATAGAAGAAAACTTCAAGTCTTCCTAGTAAAAGGGCTCACTCAGGCTAAATAAGAAACATTTTTAAAACGACCCACTTCTAGACACAGTCACACTCAGTTTCAGAACATAAGAGTATAAATAAATATAAAGATGCTGAACACGTTCACAGAATAAGAATGAGGACGACTACAGAGGAACCTGAAAGAGACAGATACAAAACTTGAATGCATTGGGTGCAGGCGATGCCTTTGAAATTTTGAGTGTAAAAACTTGGGACTTGAATATTTAGACTCAGTTGCTCTTGATCATTCACGTGAGAGCAGAAAAACGACATCACCAAGATGGGGCAGACAGTCAAGTTTGCCTGACTCATCTTCATTCCCAGCACCGGCCTCCCTTGCTGCCTCTCTAGGAGAGGCTGGTGAATCCCAGTGCTTGTTCATGAGCTCTGTATGATAAGTCACAGTGAGATGTAGACAAGAGTCTGCTGAGGGTACTTCTTGTATGCTGCACGCCAATTTTTGTTTTCTGGTTAGTTGGTTCGTTGGTTGATTGGTTGGTTGTGTAGCTACTTATGTGAGTTTATTAATCACATTACTTAAAGCATCTACATCTTACTTTTAGCCTGCTTTAGCAACATATTTCTGAGAGAGTCTGTTAAAATATTCAGTTACATTTGTCAGTTGAGGTCATCTTCCCCTGTAATTCTACCAACTATTTATAGATAGGGGTGGGTAAAAGTAGGTTTACAGTTGTAATACAAATAAATAATATAATACTTAATAAATAATAATACAACAATAAACTCTGTTTTGTTGACTCACGACTGAAAACCTTCTTTTGCCCACCCCTGTATTTCTGAAGGCATTAGCAACTGTGTCTTCATTATATTGTTAGTTTCAATATTCCATTTTCTCTTTGAGTTGAGCAAGTAGCCTGAGCTACTGTATCATCTTTTCTGGAACTGGGAGCTTGGCCCACACAGCGGGGGTCTCCTTTTGGCCCTAATATATAACCCTTTATAAATATTTCAAAGGTACATACAATTTGCTGCTGTAGGATATTTGTTCTTTTACATTCATCTATATAATTTTTTTCAAGTCTCTTTAAAAAAAAAAATTGTCCTCTTTGTTACTGGGGAGGAAGCTCTGTTAAATTTTCTGACCACTGCTGCACGGGCTGGACTTTCCCGGTGCTCCCAGCCATTCGGCTCTGCAGATAGAGGGATAGTACGCACTGTGATTCAGTGCTACTTAGTAAAGCTTCATGGAAGTTATAATCTATTATGAAATACACCTTCATTTGTACAAAACTTTTGTTTTTTCTTAAAGCCTATATTTCATAACATGATTTATTATATAAATAATATAACTTAATACCATATCAATTTAGAAAACAATCTCATTTTTGATGCCCCTGCATTAGGGTACCTCTTTTGATATTAATGTAGGGGTAACAAAATTTACATTTGCACTTGAGTAATACTTTTTCCACGACTAAATCATCTCATGTCATTTTGTTGTATGTGCTTATCGATAAGTAACATGTAGTGAGAATCTGTTTTAGGTCTACTGACTTCTTTAATGTGGGAATTTTATCCAAATATACTTGTGAAAAGAAATGATTTACTATGTCTTCCTTTTATTTTCTGTTCTGTCCCCGGTGATTTTGCATATGACCTGTGTTGTCTCCGCTGCAGCTTCTCCAATGCTTTGGAAAGGAGAAGGGTATGATTCGGATCATAATGAGCTCGTGCTCTGGAATCAGGCAGATCTGGCTTTTAATTCCTGTCCTACAAATGACTTGCTGTATCAGTTTGTATTTGTGCAATATGCCCTTTAAGTTGCAGTTTCCTCGTCTGAAAAAATGGGATAATCATAGTTCCTGCTTCGGAAAGCAATTATGGAGACTAGAGAGAGAAGAGGTATGTCAGGAACTTTGTCCAATGCTTGGCAAAAAGTTCTCGATCGACTTTCTTAGCATTCATCATTGGAATATGCTACTCTGTCACGTTTTGAACTCTATTTAGTGTTGACAATCACCATTTTAAAAAACAGTGTTTAACCCATACTTTTATAATGGTCAGCATCAATAATGAGACAGAATCTTTTTAGTCCCTCTCCTTTTGGCAAACAGTTTCAGTGTAAATCATTCAAGCTTCTCTCCCCTCCCTCCCTTCCTCTCCTTTCTTATTTTAATATAATCTTAAATTAATTCAGGTAAATTTTAAATTACTTTTAGTGTTATCTAATCACATTTTGAGAATAATCTTTAACATTTGTTTTCTAATAAACTTAAGATATATGTTTTTGTGTATTTTAACTTGTTCCCATTCTTACCACTCATTTTTGAACCCTGAAAACTGCTTTGTCTGGATGTGAAGCAAAAAACCACCCTAAACCTTCTTACACTGCACGGGAAGGTGGGGCCTGTAGGCTAAGATCAGAGGGATTTGGTACAGCTTTTCAGTCATTACAAAGTATAATTATTCACAATGTATACTTTGTAGGTCAATAAAATGTGCCTATATCGACAAGCTGATAGGTACCAGTTTTCGACCTCTGCCACATACATGGCTTTAATATCTTCTGATGGTAAGTAGGGATGACAATTTGTATTAAATTTTTCATCATTTGGTGGGATGGGTTCTCAGAAAGCAATTTAAGTTGATTTAAAGAAAAGGGATAAATTTGCTAGTTCTTCAGGTTGCACTGTGTGATACAATAACTCATAACATGAATAATACTATTTGGTATCTTGCTGTGCTTCTTTTGACTAAAAGATCTGTGGTGAAATATATGAATATACCAAGCACCACCCCAGACATCAAGCCTCCGGTTAGGATGTGATTAACCATGTTTCTAACTGTTAATCTTTTTCAGTATTCATTATTATGTATACAGCCTGATTCTTCTCTGATCTGATAAACACATGAACAATAAACCAGTTTCTTAAACCATTTTCTATATTTCAAGATCTGGCTATGCACTGATATGGCTTTAATCATTTTTTTTCCTCTCTCAGTCTTTTAAGTACATTTTGGATGGAATAAAACTTTTTCATCTCAGTTACAGAGTAATTTTCTAACAACTACATAGAACAATTTAATTGCAAATGCAGTAACCCCAAATAGCTAGGCAAATTAGCATAAATACAGCACTGAAAGCTGCTAGGGTAGTTCTAAATTAAGGCAAGCTACAGGAAAAAATTGAAGTGACCAAAAAGATTGAACATAGATGACTCCCCTAATTGGTGTTCTGTTCCCTCTGGCTATTGGTGCTTATGGCTGTGCATTCCACCTACTTCACATTGGCATTTCACATAATTTGGGTGTTCAATGTCTACCTGCTAAGTGAATGAATAAGTGAGTAGTCTAGTCTAAGTCTCCTGGCTTTCACCATGCATTTATCCCAAAGGCCTCTGCTGGGTAAATACTGCTAAAAAGCTGATTTTAGCATGTGATTCCTCAGCTCTAATACCTTTGCATTGAGTACAAAGTGAGAATTTTCTTCGCCTGAATAAAATCCTGTATTACTTTTAATTATTGCTACTGCTTTTCTTTAATACTTATTTCTTTACTTTTTAGAGAGAAGAGAAGGGAGGGAGAAAGACAAGGAAAGAAACATCATTTGCCTCTTGTACTCACCCTGACCAGGGACTGAACCCACAACCCAGGCATGTGCCCTGACTAGAAATCAAGCTGGCAACACCCAACCAATTGAGCCACACCAGTCAGAGCTAATTCTTCCTACTTCTAAAATGAATTCTCTGGTCCCAGCCAAAGACAACATTAGCATATTTTATAAAATACACACACAGACACACACACATACCCCTTCCCTTCTCAAATCAAAATAAATCCTCTCCATCCTGTTAGGTTCAGCCGATGGTTCATTTCCTTAACAAAACAGTCCTTGGGCACACCAGCTTGCTTTGCTTTTGTTTTTATCTTAATAATAATCAACACCCAGCTTTTGTAAATTCAGATTCCTCGGTTCCTTCCCAGACCTAATCTCCTCCAATACTTCTGCTCGGAAACTCTAGGAAACACACACAGTGTGCTCTCTTTGCTTACATAATCATTGATAGATTTCTCACTTGCTTCCTGTTTCCTCTGTATTTCTCCTCAGTAAGATGGTGCTCCTGCTATAGAGGGACCATATTCATATTTATTCTCTTTGCTACTCCATGCCTAACATCATGCCAATAGTACATGCTTTACAAATTCCCACTGCATAAAAGGGTCATCCGGTAAAAATTTTGCCTAGGCAAACCTTTGTTTTTTCAAATGTGATTCATAACATTAGGGACATTGGTCCCTAATAAGAGTATTTATGAAGAACAGACACTTTCTAGTTTAAAGATGTTTCTATTTGGTTAGGAAGGGAATAGAATAAATATGTCATGCAACTTCAATGTTAAGAGTCAAAAAGGGAATGTTGGCTTGTTTGGGAGTAAACTTGGGCTATGCGCTTACTCATCAGAGATTCTATATTTAGGCAATGTTGTTGGAACACAATCAAGAATAAAAAATTCTTCATGAATATTTAAGTGAGCTAGAAATGTGAAATGAAAAATGAATCCTATGAAACTAGAGCCAAACATCTTAAATTTCACGATCAATTCTGTTTAAAGACCAAAAAGTTTAGTGGATAGGATATTGATTTAATGCTAACGTGTCTTCTTCCACTCGAGTTCTTCCAGTGATTCATTTCACTCTGAAAGACTCTCCTACTGGGTGTCTTTCAGTGAATTCATTTGTCTTCAGAATCCACATGTCCCTTGTATGAGGTAATGATAAAATAGAAGCTACCTCTGGTTTCTTAAAATATGAAAGGAGTGAATAACTCCTATTTTTCCAACTTGAAACAGAATAAATAAAATTTTCTTTTAACTACTCTATCCTCCATTGATCTGATCCGAAATGATGAAATAACAGGCTGTTCAGTTTTATAGGCACATGTCCACCACTGTCTGAAGGGTGCAGGAGAAGTTAGTTTTCGCTTCAACCTATTGTCTAAAGGTAAGAGAAGGAGAAAAGCCCATTTCTAGAGGAAGAAAACCTGCCCAGAATAATTTGTTAGAAGAAGCTAAGAGATAATCTAATGAGATTTCAAATAAGCTGAAACATGAGTCTGGTTTAGAAAGAAATGCCAAACATTTCAGTGCTATTTTCGAAGTACTTTGCATCTTTAATAATGACCTCCTTTATAAATACTTTTGTGACAGCAACGGTCCAGGTCACACTGACTTGCATGTGCTGTATGTGGTGTCAACTTAGAATTCTTCTCTTCTTTCACTTCCTGCTCCAGAAATATCAAACCACTTGTAAGTAGTCCCTGCATGTTCCCTGAGCACGCAGTGGGTCTCCTGCGCTGACTGGGAAGCCCTGCCCAGCTTGCTCATTGGTGCCCCTCTTCCTCCAAGTCTAGGCTAGAGCATAATCGCTTTCCCCCCATCTTGGGGTGATTTAAGAGCTCCCTCCCTCCACCCTCCTTGGGTACATGTGTCTGTTTCCCCCCCACCCTTGCCTTTCACCATGAGACTGTAAACAATTCCAGGTTCAGATTGTGAGAGTTTTTTTCTTTACTATTTTTAGTACCTAGAGCAGTTGTACTTGGCTTGGCATACAGTAAGAAGTCATCAATAAATATATTATGAATAAATAGAAATTAGACAATCAACAGTAATAAGTTCTCAGTAACCTCCATATTTTCCAAAAAAACTTTAAAATCATGTAAAACCAATTTTTCCTAGGTATGACCTCATTATTGTAGGATTGAAAACCAATGAGGCCAAAGCTAAGGAAGTTGTTGGAGAGTCTGTCTTCTTCCCAGCCCTGATTTTCTGAACAATTCCTGGTGTCTTTCTGGGCTCCCCTCCTGAAGGCACTACTGGCTTTCATTTTCTAAAAAATCTGAAAAAGTTCAGCTACTATTCATTTTTGCTTTTTGCATGATGAATTATAATTTAGTGAGTTTCAATATGATACCTTAATTCTGTGTAAATAACATAGTCCAGTTTTGTTAATTTGGGGCACAAAATTTCTTTTAATATTCAAATTAATTTTGAGAATTCCGGTTCAAATTGGTGAACTGAGTTCATGCTTTTTTACTTTTCCCTTTTGAATCTCTGAAAATGTATAATAATGAAAAAAATGTGTACAACCATCACAACAAAGGAAAGGAAACATAGGTGAGGATTTTAACTTGTTTGGGGAAGGTGGACAATAGATGAAAAAATAATAACTAATAAAGCAGAGTAGATGACTTATAACCTAGAAACAGCGTTCGAAGGGCTCCTGCTAAAAAAGAGTTGATCAGGAGACCACCTCGGAGACACACAAAATTTGCCGACGCCAGACACTGTGGGTGATGCTGAAAACAGACAAATCAATGTGAGGAGTATGGAGGACATTTCCCCCCTTCTTCAAAATACGTTAAATGACGTGGACAGTATCTAGAGAGTTAGGATGGAGAGTCTAGGTGAAACACGGGCAGCTTTGCACTCTGGCATTTGGGGACAGGCTGCTCCCTGTCCACACATGGTAGAGCAGCCAGTTGACACAGTCACCTGATTGGGAGCATCCAGTCCTCCTGCCTTCAATGTGACAAACAAACATCATGGAACTGAATGAAGAAGAATGGAATAGCAAGCAGGAAGATTGACCAGAGAGGAAGCAGACGGTTCAGGGAACATAAGAGAACACAACTTTGTTTTTCTCTAATTAGTAGTCTGTTTAAAATTCTGTCTTGAATTCAGGATAACAAAGGATATCCTGGAACGAAAAACACACTCAGATAAGAAGAAAAAACTTTCTAACAAAAATTGTATGGAATATCTGGCAGGAGGAAGTTAAAGGGAACTCTTAGGAAGTTGAGCAAAAAGAAACGGAAAAATAAGGTAAGGATCAGAGAGGATCATTTCAGTGGGTCCAGCAACAGGTGAGCTTATCACTGTGTAGGTTGTGCAGTTCACAATGGGACAGCCACGCAACATGGACCGGGAGAGAGAGCAGGAGAGAGAGAGAGAGAGAGAGAGAGAGAGAGAGAGAGAGAGAGAGAGAGAAGAAACAACAGAGAAGAGGAAATGAGAATTTCCCAGAGTTGAAAGATACACATCTTCAGATTTAAGGGGGTCATTAGAGGCCCAATAAAATGAATGCAAAAACCAACATTTAAACACATCATTGTTTCAGAACCTTGAGGCTAAAGAGATTGTTTTCATATCTACACATTCAGCTACTGTATTTTTCTTTTCAAATGTAAAAGTCTAGAGAGACAGTGAGGGTGTGAGGAAACAGGAAATGCCACACACTGTCATCCAGTACAAGTGTATGTGGAGACAATCACAGGAAGGAGCATTATGTCAATTCCTAGTAACTTTGAAGATGCACACAGGCTGACTCAACAACCCATTTGTAGATACACTCCCTGGAGAAAATGCTACCTTTCCTTAAGGAACTAGAAACAAGATTATTCTTTGCAACATTGTTTATAATAGAAAAACAGGTTGTTGTATAATAGTTAAAATCACTATATATTAACATGGACAACTCTCAAATACAAAGTTGGGGTGGGGAGCAGGTTGCAAAGTGATACATTAGGATGTGTATTTAAAATTTATATGTATTTAAAAATGTAAAACATAGTCTATACGTTTTTTGGATAGTGAATGTAGAGAACAAATTTCCAGAGGTTAAAAGAAAGCAAAGGAACAATGCAAATCATTCAGAAAGGACATGAATCGGACTGGCACAGGCTTCTCAGACGGTATTGAATATACAAGAAAATATGGGGTGATGCCTTAAAAATGGGAAGTCATATGATTTTATGAACAGCTTTATGGTATGATTTACATATCATGGAACTCACCCGTCTTAAGTGAAATAGTCAATGACTTTTAGCAAAGTCACAAAGTTGTAAAACTGTCAGCACAATCCGCTTTTGGAAGTTCCATCACTCCAAAAAATCCTCACAAGTATTTGCAGTAAATTCCCAGTCCCACCCACCCCTGCTCCAGGCAGCAGCTAATCAGCCTCTCCCCACAGATGTGCTTTTTCATACATTTTATATAAATGGAATGGTACAACAGTAATCTTTTCCATCAAGCTTCTTTCACCCAGCTTAGTGTGTTTGAGGTTTATCCACGGGGTAACACACCAGGACCAAGTTCCTTTTTATGATTATGTGTTTTTAAGGAACATCCAAACTATTTTCCAAAGCTGCCTTACCATTTAACACTTCTACCAGCAATGTACAAGGGCTCAGTCTTTGCACACGCTCCCCAGGTCTCGTTTTTGTATCTTTTGAGTATAGTTATGGGCATCCCATTGTGGTTTTACTTGTAGTTCCCTAATGACTAAAGAGGCTGAGTATCTTTCCATGTGTTTATTAGTCATTCATATAGTTACTTTGGTAAAATATCTAATAAAATGATCGGTCCATTTATAATTGGGTGTTTTTTGTTTGTTTGTTTTCTTAATATTATTGAGTGGCAATTGTCTTTTATATAGTATGGGTACTATGATTTAGCAGATATGTGATATAAATATTTTCTTCCAGTCGGTGGTTTATCTTTTCCTTGAAGGTACAAAACATTTTCATTTTGCAGGAGTCCGATTGGTCCATTTTTTCTTTTATGGATTGCATTTTTGCTATTAAGTTTAAGAACTCTTGGCCTAGCCCAAGTCATGAAGATTTTCTCCTGTGTATTCTTATGGGGGTCTAAATTTTGGGGACCTGGCAATTATTCCAGCACCGTTTGTTAAAAAGAGAGTGTTGTGGGCTAAGAGTGTGCCCCCCACTCCAATGCGCGTGTCACAGGCCTAACACCCAGGACCTCAGAATATGATTGTGTTTGAAACAGGGTCATTGCAGATGTGATTAGTTAAGATGAGGGCATGCTGGCAGAGGGCGAACCCCCGACTCAACACAACTGGTGCACCACCCCCTGCCCCCAGAAGCGAGGTGACAGGCATGGGCCAAAGCCTCCCTCTCAGCCCTCAGAAGGAACCAACCTGCTGACACCTTCATCTCGGGCTTCTGGCCCCCAGAATGGTGAGACAATGAATGTCTGTTGTTTAAGCCACTGCATTTATGGCATTTTGTCACAGTAGCAAACAAATGTGACTGGCTGTGATTTTCAACCTGAAATTCTAATCTTAGCCCAAACTATTAATCAGGGAAGAGGGCTGAAGGACAGGGCCTGTTTTCCTGACACGCAAGGATTCAGAAAATTTGCTTCCAGGACACCATGTCTTAGGAAGCTACTTTAGGGTGTATCACAAAATGAGAGGGACCCGAGAAAGAAGAAGAACTGTGAGTTAGAAAGAGCGAAGCTAGGAGAGAACAAAAGTCCCAGGACGACAGCTGTGGAGCCGGTTTGCAGAGCAATCCGTCTGGATGGGAGCAGTGGCGTGGACAGTCTCAGGAGGGATTCGTAGATTTATCTGTGCTCTTGTTGGAGGAACATAGCTTTAGGATATAAATGGAGGGAAAGAACAAACTTGGATGCGCTGGCGAGGGCTGTCATGACATAGTACCACAGACGGAGTGGCTTGAAGAGCAGAAATGTACCCTCCCACAGTTCTGGGGGCGAGAGGCTCTGGAGACGAGGTCGAGGTGGGAGCAGAGTGGGTTTCCTTTGAGAGCCTCCATGCCCAGCCTGCGGATGGTCTGTGAGTCTGTGTCCCAGTGTCTTCTTCCAAGGACACCAGTCATACTGGGTCGGAACCCACCCATTGGCATTTATTGCCTCTTGAAAGGCCCCATCTCCAAATACAGGCACGTCCTAGGGTCCGACCTTCAACATCTGAATCTCAGGGTGGGAGTGGGTGGGGGACGCAGTTCAGCCCACGATGAAACGGAAGGGAGCGGTACTGATTCGGGGGTCTCATTTTCCAGCTGTGTCTTCACAGCACGAAACACTAACATTTCCCTCTGGTCCCAAGTGTGCCAATGCTTGTTTACATGGTGCGTGTGTGGGGCGGGGGGAGAGGAGCAAGTGGTAGACAGCTCTCTCCCAAGTTTCTCAGCCAGAGGCACTCCACCGCCCAAAGGTAGGTTTGGGCTCCCCACGTTGTGCCTTCCTGGGAATGCAGCCCCTTTGGTTTGTGTCTCTCGTCTGTGGCTACTCCCTGTAGCAGGCCTTGGATTCCGTTGGGAGAGGCTGTCACTCGGTTTTTCATTGAGGCAACAATAGGAAGCACGAGCACCTTGTAGAACCGGGTAGCATGCTGCATCTCCTGTTCACCTGCGACAGCTTCAATACAGCTTTTCCGACATGAGTCTGCGGGCTCACTGTTGCTACATCAATTTTCCGTGGAAGCTGGAAATCTGCATTTTTATGTGGTGTTTTCCAGATTTTAAATGTGATCAACAATGTCCAATTTAAGACACTGTAGAACCAGAGCCGGGTGAGCCAAACTAAACACTCTGCAGGTGAGATTTGGACAGCCTGGAGCCTTGGTGCTTTCATCATCTGGACCTTCCCTACCGTGTCTGGTAAACATTTCGTCACTGTTAATTAGGTTCCACAAAGGCCTTCGGGGACAAAGTCACCATTTTATTGAAGCACAAGGAGGGGGCTGGTTGGGCTCAGGACACGAAAGCTAGCCAGCTGGAAACCTGGAAGAGCAGCCATCTGACTGCGTGGTCACTGCCCTTCGGGGCTTGTTCTACCACTTTCCACTTGACCTTGGACACATTGAACTACTGCTGCTCACCTGGCCGTTTCGGTTTCCCTTAATCCCTCCATTTGTATCGGCATCTTCTCTGTTTGCAAGCCGAGGGGCTTCTGAGACTGTGTGTAATCCGTCCAATGGGCAGTCACATGTGAAATAGGAAAGTCTCGATTTCACTTTGATAAATTGTAGTGATTTCATGAAATGTTCACCCTCTTCAACATTGCTGTCATTGATAACCAGTGGCAAAAATACAGTGATTGCTTATAAATTGGTTACTCAAGATGTTATCGTATTATTTGGCAATTAAAATGTGATTATTTAAAAAGAGAATTTCTTGATCAAAATCTAGTTAAGAAAGAGAAAGTCACATGAACAAGGCGGAGTTTGTTTAAGTAAAACTAGCTCTTTCCATGAAAAGAAAATGAAGCTATTTTGGATGACACCTAGAAATTTAAAGGTTGCTATAAATCTGCAACTTGAACTTATTATGACTTGTGTTCAATATTATACACATTAATTCTTAACAATTTATTATTTTAAATAATTTATCCTAGAAATCAATTCTTAATAATTTATTATAATAATCCAAAAGGACTAGGTAAAATAGAATTCTGCCTAATTTTAGTGCAAAACATTAAATGGCAGCACTTCAGATTATTTTTGGTGCACCTGTGCCTCCTGAGTGTTGTTGGCTAACGTTTTGGAAGGTCGCTGTAATGGCCACACTTACGGTGTCCAGCTTCTGATCGGCCGGGAATTCTAGCGTGAAGCTGCGGCCCTGTGTGCGTGCCCTGCACACCGTAGCCCTCATTTGCCACAGCCGTGACTGCCTGGACCTTGTTGGCAAGCTTGGAGGACAGATCCTGACCTTAAGTCGAATGTGTTCAAGCCTATTAGACAGCCTAAGTACCCAGAATTCAGTGGAACCTTCCTTACCGATGCCAAAGACCGAGCTGTGACCTTATCTCCAGTTTTAAGATTTAACCGTTTGTCTTTTCCCAGACTCCCCCTGTAATGCACACAGTATAACACGTACAGAGAAAAGAGGGCAAATAATAAGTGCTCAATTATTTCAAAATGAACACATTCAATCACCACCCTCTGGTTAAGAAATACAGCACTTCGAAAGCCCTCTCTGCATTTCCTGTTAATCACCATATATTCCTTTCTGCCCACGGTGTACGCTAGTCTGTCTTCTAATGACTGAATCTGAACTTGATGCACAGAAAGTTCAAACTCAGAAAGAATACATGGTGTATATTCCCCTCACGAGGGGCTTCTTACTCTCTGAAGACATTGTGTTTGGCAGATCCAACCAAGTTGTTACATATAGTAGTCTTTTATTCTTTCCTATTGGCATACAGGATTCCATTGTACAAATACACTGTGATCTATTTACCTCATCTACGAACGATGTACATTGCCCCAGATTGTGGATCTTGTGAAGAATACTGCTCTGTACATCCTTGTACATGTCTTTTGAGGTATATGAGCGTGCATTTCTGTTGGGGATACATGTGGAAGCTGAGCCATTGGGTCGTAGAAAAAGAAAGAAACCAACCAACAAAAAATATGTGTGCATATACACTCACTCAACTCCAGTGGGTGATGCTAATGTTTTCAAACATAGCTGAACGAGTTCATAGTCACTGACAGTGTAGGAGATTTATCATTTGTGTGTAGCCTCACAGAAAAACATATCTTCATTTGTATCTCTGGGACACATGGTATTAGCTCATTGCCATTATACTTTGCACTGCCCTGGTGACTAATCAATTTGGGTCCCTTTTCAAATGTTTACTGGTCATTAAACTATCTTCTTAGATAGTGTCTGTTCAAGTCTCTTGCCCACTTTTCTGCTCTTACTAATTTGCAGGACATTACATATTATGTATAGAAGTCGTCAGTCAATTGTATCAATTACTGATATCTTCTCCCATTCCTGGGCCTGCCTTTTCACAGCTTCAGGGGTGTGTTTTGTAAAGCAGAGTTAAAGAAGTTTAATTTTTTTTTTATCACTTTCTTTATGGAGTGTGTTTTCTATATCCTGTTTAAGAAAGATTTCCCTATTCCAAAATCATGAATCTTTTCCTATGTTATTTTCTAGTAGCTTTATTGCTTTTTTTTTTCATAGTTAGATCTATAATCCACCTGGAGTTAATGTTTGTAAATAGTGTGAAGTATGGAAAGTTTAATTTTTCCCCTATGGCTACATTACTCACCTAGCACCGTTTATTGAAAAGACCGAACTTTCTCCACGGCTGCGTCTGTGGGCATGGATTTATGTTTAAAGACTATTTGTAAGTGGAAATGTTTTCTCATGAGATGCGCTGTGACTTGATCATTGGAAGCAGTCATGAGTAGCTGCAAGTACATTTAAAGTCTTATTTGTAAATTACAAGTGGGTCGTATCTCATAAGAAAAGCCAAGGAACAAAATAAAGAGGTAGATAGGGTTTAAGGATATCGGAAATGGAGAAAGCAGAGACACATATATATAGGACTCCAGCAATAAGGAGGTAAGTCAGAGCTCCCATAGATTTGTTCTCAAAAAGTTTAAAAAGGGAATATACGGTCATGGCCACAGGAAGGATTTACCAAGTTCGAATGCTCCCAGACCTCAGGACTGGGGAGGTGTGAGGTAGTAACTTCAGTACAATTTAAACCCGAGGCTGAGGAAGGAGCCCACAGATCCCTGGAAGAGACCACAGGGAGCCTCCCCAAGTTGTAAGCTGCTGAAGGAAGTGAGGACAAAGATAACAAAGAAGAAGGTTAGGGCTCAAATAAAGTGATTCACTGTGGGGTCACTGTTCCATGTGCTCTTACTCCTTGCTGTGAAATCCCTCCCCACGATAACTAACAAGAAGTTGTTCCTTACAGATTCCGGGAGCTAACACCGAGGAGGAAAGCAGAAGACATTGCAGGGGGAAAGTGTCAAGAGTTTCACTTGCTGCTTCTCACTTTCAAAAAGGGAACTCTCAGTTTCTGCCTTGGGTGGAGATCATGTAGCAAGAATGAACTAATTTGCAAGAAACCACACACCGAAGGCTGGGGGTTGAAAACCTTGGGCCTTTGTTCCATTGAAGACAATAGTCATAATCCTGTGACACCTCCACCTGAGTTTGTTAGGAATGATCTTTGACTCGGTTCAGGTGGAGTGAGTCCCCTGCCACACTCACGAAGATCACTTGGTGGACTGAATCGCGTCCCCTCCAAATCACGTGTTGAAGACCTAACCCCTCAATGTCATGGCATTTAGGGTTTGGGGGACGTGATTAGGGTTCGATGAGGTCACAAGCATGGGCTGTCATGATGGGAACAATGCCCTTGGAAGAAGAGACACCAGAGTTTGCTCTCCGTCCCCAGCCCTGTGCAAACATGGTGGGAAGGTGGTCCCCTGCAAGCCAGGGAGAGTCCTCACCAGGGAGCCACATTGGCTGGCGCCTTGACTTGGACTGGCCAGCTTCCAGAAACGCGAGAAATAAACTCCTGCTCTTTAAGTGCCCTCGTTTATGGAACTTGGTTGTGGCAGCCCGACCTGATTAGGACACTTGGGAGCGCTTGGAAAGGGCACAGTGGACACACTGGAAGCCGTGTGCACTCCTCTGTGCCCCTGATCTTAGGCCCTGATCTTAGGTGTAGTATGGTTCTGGTGAATGCCATTGAAAAATCAACTTGCTCTTTCCGTCAACGAACCCTCTTTCCCATCCTCAACCTCCGCCACCACCCCCTACAGCCCTACTCTGCCTTGGTTATTTTGTTATTTCAAGCGTGATATCCTATATATATATTTTGCTTTCCTAGATGATGAGTTGTGTGTGTTTTGGGTAGACTATCTTGACAACTAAACAGTGTTATATTTAAAAATTTATTAAAATAATGAACCTACCTCAACGATCCAGAGGCTGTCAGCAAAGTGTAGTTGTTCCGTGGGATCTTAGCGCCATCTGCTGGAAGTCTTGAGCAGTAGCCGGCCTTTGCTTGCTGACTGTCTTTCGCGGACACAAAAGACAAAGACAAACGCTGCCCTTAGGAGAGTGACCTCTAGTGAACAAGCCTTGGAAATACTCTTTTAAATTGAACTTGTAAAGCTCCGGCTGCCATTTAGACGATTTGGAACTGGGGGGAAGAAAGGTAAGAGTGTAAGTATTGACTCATCAATGATGTTCACTTCTTTTCTCTGTGAGGAGAGATCTCCTAGACATAACAGAATTAAGTTTTGATGATAGTAGCCTGTTTCACGGATTTGTCATTTTGTATTCGTGTGTTGTTTCATCCTGAAAGCCTACATAATGTCGCCATTTAGAGCGCAGGCTCTGGAGTCAGAGCTGGGAGTCAGGCTTGGACGCTTACTAAACTTTTGCCTTGAGTAGGTAACTTAACCTTCCTGGGCCTCAGTTTCCTGGCTTAAAACAGGATAACTGTACTTACATCTCAGAGATCACAATAGCACCTGATGCAAAGTAAAACATTCAACAACCCTCAACTTTGTTTATCAATAAAGTAAATAAAATCCTGTAGTCTCACTCATGCTCAGATAAGATCAGTCTCTTGACATCTTTTTGTTGGCGGGGGTGGGGAGGGGGAATAAGCTGAGGACAGGTGACTCTTCCCAAGGGTGGGTGGGGGGATTCTACAGGAGGGAGGTTAGAAACTTGCACTCACGGCCTCATGTGATCTGGACGAAGACCCCACAGGACACAGACATTCTAGCGGTGTGACTGGAGGGGGCTATGGCACTGCAGGAAGTCCAACCTTGCAGTTAGTGATGTCGTCACGAAGATGGCACAGGGTTCATGACATGTGGTGAGCTCAGTGACTAAAAATGCCATGTGGTCGTTGGATACCAAATAGGGCTGGGGAGGGTTTGGGGCAGCTCAGCCGCGTCCTTGGGCTGGGCACATGCTCTGTAGGTCCTCAGTTATCGTCATTGTCCTCCCGGAGCAGCCAGCGGGAATTTTGCAAAGGGTGTGGACAGAGAACAAGATCGGGGCAAGCCAGTGCAGGAGAGCGGGGTGCATGCAGTACAGGAGCCGGGAACAGCGCTCAGGGAACCCCGGTGCCCTAAACTTTTCTGCGAAGCTAGTGGAGCTGCTGCCACGGCCTTGGATAGCGAGGAGACACCTACCTCTGGTCTCAGCTGGAAATACACGTCCCAGCCGGGAGAGTGGAGTCACAGCGGAGGTTTTTGTGAAGGAATTCTTTGTTTTTTTTTTTTCTATTCCTTTTCATTTTCAATTTATCAAAGTCATATAAGCAAAAATGTCAAATTCAGGAGGGATATAGGAGCAAGGGGTCCCAGTCCCACACTAGGCCCCCCAGCCCACGGTTCCAGGGTCAGGAAGACAAGTCCCCATAGCTTCTGGCTGCGGAAAAACAGCTGGAGCCCCAAGCAGCTCCTCTCAAAGAACCCGCCTGCTCAGAACATAGTCACCTACGCAGACTCACTCCCTCTGAGCCCCAGCACCGGGGTAGCAGCTTGAAGGCACCAGTGACACACGGAGAAACTGAAGTGTCTGGCATCAAGGCGAGCAGAGGCCATTGTCCCTTTTCTAATATTTATATTTCAACACACTTCCATGATCTAGTCTTTCTTTATCCGCAACAGTCTGAATCCATTATTAAATGCACAGATAGGAGGAGGTAGACACTGAGAAGTTTGGGGGGTCTGAAAAGATACCCCACATCACCTTGCTGTGTGGGGGAGGGAGATGAACACTGAAGGCAAACCTGTCACCTCCCCCAGGACCCACCTGTGAGAGGAGGCTCTTAAGAATACCCATTCCACAGATGGGGCAGGCAGAGGGTGCACCAAGGATGCACGATGGGTAACTAAGCTCTGAAAAGGAAAGACATGCTCTACTTTTTTTTTAATTTTTAGCACTTTGCATATCAAAGGTGCTTGCTGGATCATTATTAGCTGAATAAATGAAATAGGATGTGAACCCATATTAATCTAACTTCAAAGTCCATGTTTCTTTGAGAACCTACAGTCTCACCATTAGGTTCCGTATAACCTCAGGTGGGCCTGGACCCCTGGGTACCAAGCAGAAATGTTTGATGCCAAGTCCTGGTTCAAGCCTCGCCAAGCGACATAGATTTTTTTCTCTGGGAGAGCCAGAACACCATCAAAACCCAGGACTTCCAAGTTGCCTTGTCTCCCATTCTATTTCCTCTTATTTTACCTTTTGCTTTCTTTGATGAGAATTTGGTTTTAGTCCCAAACTTTTGGGAGCAAAAATCATTTAATCTGTGAAATGTTAAATTTTGGGGGAAATGGCTGCTAGATTTCTGCCACCTTGACCCTCCTCCCCTCCCTCTGCAGGCAGGAAGTAACTGAAGGTGTGGGAGTTTGGGAGCAGGTTTAGGCCACGAATGTGCTGTTTAAGAAATTTAGGTTTGATGTACTTCTTATCTGGATTTTCTGCAGCTGAGATGACAGGCACTGTTTTGTTAGGTCTCAAATTCTTTTGAAGTATAATAGAAGGATCACTTTAATATTCCTGTGAACAATGCCCTCATTTAAAAGAATCTTGGATTTTATACCACGGACAGCGTATTTCCAAAATTTAATTTTCTTTTTTGGCAAGTTTGTAAGTTTTCTCTCTCTCTCTCTCTTTTTCTGTTGACATTTGCCAAATCATTACTTCTGCTCTTACCTCTTCTTAAAGTTCATTTAAATATAATCTGAATCAACAACAAAAAAAATGCATCTGCAAAGGAGAAAAGCTAAATTTAAGAAGAGTTTAAACCATACAACAATAACTTAATTGTATTCAAGCATTCAATCCATGTATATTTTATGTATGTGTATATACATGTTCCATAAATACTTATTAGCGTTAATCATAGGTCAGAAGCTTGAGGACTGGCTCACCCTCATCCAGTGTGACCTCATGACCCTGTTTCTAAACAAGGTTGCATTCACAGATACTGGGGTTCAATAAATCTCTTTTGGGGACACAATTCAACCCGTAACAGGGCCGTTGATATTCTGTGTCCACACAGGAGGGTCTGAACACAAAGAACAAAGTCCTCGTCAAAATGCAGAGTGAGCAGTAAGTGCTCCCCCAGCCGCTCTGAAAGGGGGTCTTGTGATTTCAAGTCCACCCTCAAATTCTCATCTCGGACTAACAACAACAACATTATCTTCACTGAGCCTTTTCTTCTTTAACCTGTTGGATCTCTTCTGTCCCTCTTCCACATAGATGGTCAGTCAGTGGCTATTGAACTCCTTTCGAGTGTTTTCCAATTTCCACACAGTTCTCTCTTTTACTCTCTCTTCAGTATCTCTATTAATTTGGCTCTTCACATGACTCACAAAAGGCTGTCAATAAAGCAATACATTAAAATCACCAATTGAACCTTAACATTTTCCTTTAAAATGTGCTGAGCACAAATAAGGCCAGGGGGGTGGTAGAATTCCTGCAGAACTGCGAGGACGCCTGCCTGCCCACAGCTGCTTTTCTTCCTGATGATAAAACTGATTGAAGAGGTAATACTTATGTTGCACCTCACCATCTATTTGACCACCTTAACTATTCTTCTCCCAACCTCCTTCCCCTCTGGTAACCACTAGACTGTTTTCTGTGTTTGTGAGTTTTTCTTGTATTGTTTGTTGCTTTCTGTTTTATATCCCACATATGACTGAAATTCTGTGGTTCTTGTCCTTTTTTTTCCCCATCTGACTGATTTCACTTAGCATGATGCTCTCCAGATCCATCTTGTGAAGAGGTACAGGACAAAAGTAGGTTCACAGTAGTGAGTACACAAAACACAGACTTTATTCTTATCACTTATTAATTATTATATTATTTTCCATACAAACAGCTGTAGACCTACTTTTGTCCACCCTGTATGTCCTCATGTGTTCATCACAGCATGATTCATGATAGTCGGGACTTGGAAACAACCTAAATGTGCTTTGATGAACGAATGGGTAAGGAAAATGCGGTGCATGTATATGCAACAGAACACTCCTCAGCCCAGACACGCATTTTAAAATAGCTTTTCCTGCCATTCTGATGTCTGCTCCTCATTAAGACCCACGTTCCTTCAGCTTTCACTCCCTCGCTCTCTTCTAGTCCCGCTCATCAGCGTCTCGCCTGCCGGTTGTTCCCATACTGCTGCTGAGACAATATCACGATATGTATTCTAGGCAAGCACAGGAGAAACATTTTGCAGTAGAATAAAATGTTCTAGGAAATTGTTTTCTTTTATAGCAATCAGGGAACTAAAGTCATCTTAAGGAAAAAAGGTTTAGAGAATGTGGGATAGAATAATATTATTTCCCCTTATCTCTAAGCGTTAAATAATTTAAACCTAAAAAGTTTCAAATGTGTATAATTGAGGGGTCCATGGATTTTTAATAGCCAAGTATGAAAAGATTCTTTAAACTTGCAAAGTTTTTAGCTTTTAAGGAAGAAGTATTTAACTTGTTAATTATTTAGGACAAATCTTGGTGAAGTCATTCAGACTCCTGTGACTTAGGAATGCTAATTTGGTGACTGGAATTTCATAATTGCTTAATGCAGCTTGCTGCTTCCTTCCCTAGACTACGCGTGCTTGCTGGTGCTCTCTTAATGTGACATTTTAAAGAATGAGATAAGGGTATATATATATATATATATTCTTTCTCCTTGCGTGTGTGTGTGCCCGTGCATAGCCTTTCTGGGTGTGTCTGGATATGAGGGAGGCATTGATTTTCACGCATTGATTCACATTAATAGGAAAACATTTGAATTTATAGGAAATGCTTTTGGCTACCTCCTCTGATGTTCCTGTAACTGAAGTAGCCCAAAAGCACAAAAGGTCATGTTGGGCATTTATGTGAAGTTGGCCAGGGCGGTCAATGAAGGCACCTTGTGCATCATTGCTGTGTTCATGCACATTACAGGAAATCCTGCATTCCACCATTTCCCTCAATATCTCGGCTATTCCTTATTATAAATAAAATCATTTATTGCTAGTGGCCCTGGAACCACACGGGGTGTGGTGCAGAGTCTCATTCCCTCTCCCAAGAGACAGGTTCACTCAATATCGACTATGGCAAGTCTGGGCTGGAATTCACATTCATTGTATGCCATGCCCATATGTAATGCATCACCAACAGACAATCGTCCCAAAGAAGACGTTGCATACCAAGTTGCAAATATATTCACTCACTCACTGCTAGTCTGCCTTCTCCCTAGTTACCAGTTCGAATAAGGGTTACCATCCCTTATGTGATAATGACCATTTTTACAGAAAAATTTTTACATTGACCTTTAGTGAAGGCCTCATTTATTTTAAAAACAACAACAACAACCCTACAAAGCTTCTCTCTTGTTATCAGAATCATCTTTATCCCTACTCCACACCAGCAACCTGAGGATGTGGCCACACCGCAGACCATCTCATGGATCTGCTCGACATGCAAGATCTTGAAGAATCCTAATTCCTCTCTCTGACTGCCATGTCACGCATCAAACTCAAGTGCTGTGAGCCAGGACTGAATAGACTATGCTGTGGGATCAAATGAAACCTGGAGTCTGGGGACTTCAAAGCAACCAGAGTTTACTTCTCCTTCATGGCATACTCCGCTTCTTGTCATGGGCTGTCTTCCCCAGGGTCACATCCTCCACACAATAAATGGTTTTGAGGTGTTTCACATCCATCCTTCCACACACAATTCTGCATTTTTCAGGAGGAAAAGGGAGCAGTAGGAGAAGAGGTGGATGTTTCTGGGTCATTATTTGCAAGTACAGCTGGCAGTCCTTCAAGAACTTGGGAAGGATTTGCTTGAGAGAAGGTCTATTCCTCAAAGCTCCCTAAAAATACAGAAACAAACCTGAGAATCATGCTTACATTGATTTTATTTACCTCAGGCTTAGAGCTGTGTCAATAATGTTAAACACAGATGGGAATGTGAATTGCATTTGCTGGATAACAGACTAAATAGTAATAACTAGTTTTAAAGTTTCCAAAGTGCCTTTAGGCTTTCATGTTTTCCCTTACAGCAACCCAGTGAAGAAAGTAGCAGGCATTTTTTTCATTGCTTTTCTACAGAGAAGGAAATGGCGGCTCAGAGAAATAGAGTGAGTTACATAAATCAACAGTCTCTAAATGAAAACATTGGGATTCTAGTTCACTTACCCCTTTTGCATCCACAGTGCCATCTTTTCCCCTTGCGTAGATTCCACTTGACATAGAGTTGTTGCTGGAGCTGAGAGAGACCTACAAACTCCTTCAGAGCAGTGAACATGCCTTGTGTTAACCTTGTACCCCCTTTTGTGCCTGACATAATGGCATTTGTGCAATAGATCTATTGTACAAGAGCTTAACAAGTGGCTTTCTTGCGACAAAGGTGGGAATCATTTGAAAATCAAGATTTAAAACTTCCTCACACGTCTTTGGGCAAACTCTGGACACAGCATTCTTCCGGAATGCTGCTTGGCTGGATGAGAGGGTTGGGAAATGGTATTTCATGACTAGGACAGGTTTTCTCATGAACTCCACCCTGAATGTACTGTCCACTTGGACAGGAAGCACTGTTGTGATCGCAAAGAGATAATGTCCTGATGATTCACGGGAAAGGCCTGTCTCCGAGCTTAGTGGTCACTGTGTCTGTCTGTGGCCACGTGTTTTGAGATGCCTCCATGTTAGGGGAGTTTCCAGTGTTGTTTTAATCCCTCTTCCCTGAATCTCCCTCCCACCCAGGCTCTTCTCCCTGAAAACATCACATTTTCCGTGTACTTAACAGCAAAGCAAAACAAAAAGAAATGGCAACACATCCTAGAAACTAGAAACTCTTAACTAGTCTACCATCAAAAATCATTTTACAAAACTCAAAATCAAACACGCATCCCTGACAGCATTTCCTGCATTTCCTTTGACACTATGGAGCTCAAGACAAGCAGCAGAAATTCTGTAAGTTTCCTTTGGCAGGCGGACACCGAACGTATATTTTCCAACATTCATGAAGAAAAACACCCCAAAATAAGAAATGTGATTTTTCTTTTCTTTACTCAGAGTTACTGGGGTTATTCTTCTTGTTTCCATCAGCGATGGGTGCAGAACTTGACCCCTGCCCTGGTTCCCAGGTCCATCTCATGTCTCACACTGGCCTGGCCAGTGTCTTCGACCAGTACCCCAGTGTCCCGTTTATAGGCTGTGAAGACAATCCTTTCCAGATGTGATTCAAGTTCCCCTTCCTCAAAACACCATCCTTTCTTTCATCTGTTCCAAAACCTGAACTACATTCTTTCTTTTCTGGTTAACCATGCAGCTGGGGATGGGAGGCCTCCTGGGGGCTGTAGAGGCCTTATCAGCACTCATGATGTAATCAGGTCAGTTGACTGGCAAGTTGCTAAATGCAGAAACTCACATCCTGAGATATAAAGATACAATACACTGAGCGGAAGAAACAAAACACTTCAGGTGACCACGGGCACCTGAGTTTGATTCAAGGAGAAGAACGGCACCCAGAGGAAGAGAGAGAGAAGACAGAGCTTACCATTTTGCCCTGACTTGGCCTCTCCTATTTTGTGACAGAAACTGGAGTATCTGGTTCTGCCAACAGGCTTGAGAAAAATTAGAAAGGAGAAATAAAAAATTAGAAAGCATACAGCAGTGTCAAACAGTTTGGCTAAAATGTTTTGAAAAGACAGTAGCAAATCTGTTTTGATTCATAATAAGTACCCACAAGCAGATGATCCTTCCAGTAACGAGACTCAACTGTTCAGTCATTTTCAGATAGAATGTCTCCTTAGAGACTTGATAATCTCAGAGTGAGGCAAGGCAACTGTAATTAACATTTTACTGGTGAGAAAACAGGCTGAGAGAGGTTACAGGACTTGCACGATCGCATAGCTGGTTAGAGACAGAGCTGGGACTTGAACACACAGGGTCTAAGTTCATTTCTTGCCTACTGTAGCATGCCTTCAGTGCCTACGTGAGGCTTTTGGGAATAGCCTAGCATGGGTCCTTTCTTTCATATTCTACTGGGCTGAAAAAATAGAGTCACGTCGGAAGAAAATAAAACAACATGAGAATATACAAGGTGGAGCAAAAGTGGGTTTACAGTTGTTCGTATGGAAAATAACACAATTAATAAATAATAATACATGAATAAGCTGCCTTTCACGTACCCACAAGTACTATAAACCTACTTTTGCTGCACCCTGTATTTGGACACACCCCCTGTGAAATGTAGATAGACACTTTCTGGGGGGTTGATTACATGAGATCAATCCTCCTTTCACTCAGAGATTAAGGAAACGTTGGCAGAGTAACCAGCTCTGCAAATCTCATCAACCCTCACCTGGAGAGGTGAGGTCTCGAGGCTGAAAATTGCAAGTCAGAGTCACACGGAAAAATTTCCTGCTTTTTGTACTCTGAGCGACCAAATTGGATCTGGTTCCAACGCCACCCACCCCCCCACACCCTGCCGAAACTTCAAAGGGTGAAACTCCTCTTTCACAACTACAGGAAGAGGTAGGTAGGGCCAACACGGCTCTTTGGGGAATTTATTAATGGAGCATTTCCTGTCATTTTACATTAAGGCTGGATCTCTTGCAATATACAATGCCTCATTAACCAAAGCTTTGAGTTATGATGGGGTGGGTTTTGAGGGATTTTCGGGTATTCCTCACGATGTCATTGGGGCAGACCAGATTACACTCGGGGGACAACCAACCCTCAAATCTCAGTGGCTCAGAACAACAATGGTTCATTTTGCACCCATGCTCCATGTCCGAGCAGTAGGCAGAGGGGCTTTGTTCGTAGCAGTCATTCAAATAGGCTGATGGGGAAGGTCACCATGAGAGAGGGAGAAAAGCACCCGGAAAGCTCTTGCACTGCCAATCAAATGCTCCAGAATAGAAGTGACATTGCTCATTGTCCACTGGCCCCATACCGGACGGGAGCAGAATGTACAGCCCTACTTTGTGCCCCGAAGGCAGAGAATGAAATATTTGGTGACCAGCCCTAAAGGCTATCCCAATCCATGTATAAATAGATGAGACCCTGGTGCATAAAATTCTGTCAATCAGATCTTTTTTTCCTAGAGATGTTGATGATATAATCACGTAAAGAATGAAATATTCTGGGATGCCTGTCACTAAATGAGAAGTATGATTCAAGGTTGGGATAAAAATAGAATTTCAACATAGTTACTATTACATTAGTCATGAGCACGGGGGGAGGGAGCTCTTCTTTTTGACCAGGAAGTAAAGTAGTAAATCAAGTTTTGGTTCGTTCATTTGTTCGTTTTTTGAATGAACGATGCTGCATTATATTAGAGAGATCCCAGAGTAGTGGTGGCAATTGGATTTTATCTCCCATAACAATTCCAGTTTACTGGCTATGCTTCTTAATGTAGCAGACTCCAAACTTCTTTGATTTCTCACTTCTGTTGGTAAAGCATACAATTTATTTATATTCACCTCCATTTATAAATTTTTTTTTAGTAAATCACTGCTACTTATTGTACATACTGGACAACATTTACAAAAATAGAAATTTAAACTAGAATGGGCAGTCATATTTTCTTCCTACCCTTGAAAGAACAGTCTTATCTACACACTTTGGATGTGAATGTCATCCAGCACTTGTTGAACTGGATTTTCAGGACAGACCAAGGGTCAGTTTTCCCTGAGGAGCAATGTCTGGAGTGAGTTCTCACAAGGGCTGGCTACTCTATGTCGGTTTTTTGCTTCTTGCCTGTTATCACAAGACACCCTGAGCCTTCTCTATTTCTAGTTCACACTCCCTAACAACTCTTCCACTGACTCTTTCAAAGGGCTTCTTCCTAAGCTGAATTAAGCAGTTAACTGAACAGCAGAATCAATGCATCTGAAAGTTCACAATTGCAAGCAATTAGACAATGATTAGCAAGTTGGCTCCCCAAACTACAGACAGCATCACGGGAGGGTTTGTACCGTAAGTTTCCCTAACATGAAAGATGCCTGAACTTTCTGGTAGTATACGTACTTGGACTCTTTTATAACAGTTCCTTTCAAAACTAATTTAAAATTTAGGGCTCATACATTTGAAGGACAGGAATTACTAGCTTTAAAAAGACTATGTGCTAGACAGACTTTCAAAAATACCTTGTTTTATGTAAGAGCTGGTATCTTCCAGGAAAGGACTAGAGAACGTTTTGTGCTCATGGTTGGGACTTCCCATGTTTTATCTATTTTTAGCACAGAAAACGATTTTAGAAGCATTGAGGTTTTGGGACCCTTGAAAGGTTGAGGAAAGAATTTGGATCTAAAACATTGAGCTTTAGGTCATTGTGGACAATGATAATGCCTGTTCTTCCCTCCTTATGCTTACTGACCTCAAGTAAGAGGATCAGATATTCTGGTGTCTAGATGTTTATGCATTGTAATAGGCCAGGGATTTCCTTCAAAATGCAAAATAAACACACCGTCTTTCACAAGGATTGATACTACAATGGGAATTTCTATTTTTTTTATGTTTAATTTGTTTTGGAAAGAGGGTTTTAATATACTACACAAACTTTACCAGCAAACCCTTCAAACCTGGCAGTCCTCCTTATGAGTGTGATTATCAAGATTAGACATTCCCATGAAGTCAGAGGGTCAGATTCTGAGTGGCTACGTATAATTGTTTCAGAGTTTAAAGTAGTAGAAGAAAGTAAAGGGGGAGACATTTCAAAGATATCTACAGGGCTGCAAACATTAATATAGATTTTTATATATTACATAACTAGACATATTGTGTATAAAATAATACAGATGTGTGTGTGAGTGCACTTTGCAGCCTAGCCTATACAAATAGACTGTTTCCATGGGAGATGTGTTGTATAAACACAATTTGGTAATTGTTCCACGGAACGAGTGGCTTCTAATTCTAGCAAGACTCCTTAACAAGTGTTTGGAAAGACTTAACCAGTTTTGTTATCTATCAACAGATGGTGCTACCTTCCTTCCAGCTACTCCATGGCAAGTCCTCCAGATGTCAGCCACTGGTTCAGGCGGGGACATGTCTCCCATGAGCCAGCTGGGTATCAAAATACCTTCAAAATAAAGTCTCTTAAAGACTCTCTAAAAATATATGTGTCTAATTCCTCAGTCATTTTTCCTTCATTAGCCTCTTTGCTATATTAAAAGCCAGACATATAATGGGTGCATATATTATTTTTGGCTGCTTAGTATTCTTTGACTTGGCAGTCAGCAGATTATAGGAAGGTATTCATTAACACATCCACATTGTGTGGACCTAAAATACCAAAGGGATTCTGAATCTCTCCTGTTTATACTTCTAAATATTTTAAAAAATATTTTATTTATTTATTGTTAGAGAGAGGGGAAGGGAAGGAGAAAGAGGGGGAGAAAGACTGGTGTGTGAGAGAAACACCGGTCACCTCTCCCATGTCGCCATCTGGGGACCTGGCCTGCAACCCAGGCATGTGCCCTGACTGGGAATCGAACTGGCGACCTGTTTCAGATTGCAGGCCGGTGCTCAGTCCACTGAGCCACACCAGCCAGGGCTCATTTCTAAATATTTTAAAAGAAAAAAGAAGGCTTTATTGTGTGAGACTTTTTCAGAAGCAGGGGTCATCTGGTGACCTCTTTAAGTCTCTCTGAGCTTCATGATTTCTTGACCCCATGATGTTTGGGCCGCATATGGCCTATTAAAAGTTGTTGGATGCAACATAAAAATACAGACCTAGCCAGCACATCAGTCATTTGTATCTCCTTGGCCAGTTTTCCATTAAATAGTGTCACATTTAAAGGAATGGCTTGAAAATTAAATTTTGGAATAACAATTGAGTTATACTGAATGTTTCATAGAATTTGTCTTTACAAAGCAATTTAATTTAATTCGTATATGTTTGAAAAGTTTCGAACATATATGTATAAGTAGAAGTAAAAGTATAGTAAAATCCCATTACCCATGGTCCGGCTTCAATAATTATCAATATATTGCCAAACTTGCTTTATGTATACACCCCCGCCATGGATCCCATATTTTTTTTTATAGTTTTATTGAGGAATAATTTTATAGACCATAAATGTCACTCACTGTAAGCAAATGTACACTTGCACTGAACTGTAATTCAATGATTTAAAGTTTAGAGAACCGTGATACCATAGTTTCAGAACATTCCCATCACCCCATCACCAGCTTCACTGTGGCTGTTCACAGGCAGGCAGTTCCCAGCCCCCCACTCAGCTCCAGGGAACAGGCACCTGCAAATCTATAGATTTCTTCTTTCTGCGCACTTCATCTAGATGGAGTCACATGATATACAGTCTTCTACATCTCACTGTTTAAAACCAGTACACTGTTTTTGATCGAACGTTCATCTGTGCTGTAGCATGTAACAGTTCGTTGCTCTGTATTGCCAAGTGGTATTCCATTGCATGTACATAGTGTGTTTTAATTATTCATTCATCAGTGGATCAATGTGGGGACTGTTTCCAGTTTTTGGCTCTTGTGTATAATGCTGCTATGAACATTCATGTAATAGTCTTTGTGTGAACATGTTTTCATTTCTCTTGGGTAGGTACCTAGTTGTACAATTGCTGGGGCTAGTTTCTATTTATCTTTGGAAGAATCTGCTCCTCTGTTATACAAACGGCTGCACCGTTTTTATTCCCAACAGGAATATGAGGATTTCTGCCTCTCCGCATCTCCACAACAGTCAGTATTATCTTTTCCTATGATGGCCATGGTAGTGGATACTTAGTGGTTTCTCATTGCAGTTTTTAATTTCTTTTGAAATCTGTGAAATTTATTGAATGGGATTAATTCCTCCTCTTCCCAGGTACTTTTCCAGTTGTTCTTAGGTATTACAGAGAATTATGACTTAGTCAAAATATCCCAACTGGTTTAAACTTGAGGCATTTACTCCCATCCCCCAGCTAAGCCTTGAAGGGGTGTGGGGGAGCCTAAAAGAAAGGACGTTTCTGTCCACCTCCAAGCTCAGGTGTTTTTTTTTTTTTTTCCCCCTGATGTGGAACAGGAATAAGGGAAAGTCCAGACCAGGAAAGTCCTTTCCTGTCACTGTCAGGAGGTGGCCAAGCATTTCCTGGGCTGCAGGTGTTAAAGGCTGACTCATTGACCTCTTGGGTAAAGGCTGCCTACCCCACCTCCTCACTTTCTCCGCCCACACACAGAGAATACATTTTCAGTCTAGCTGATTGCTTCTTCCCTCAGGAGCTAGAACTTGGATGATCACGTCTACTTTTCTTTGCTGAGGTCTTTTTGCCTCTGTAGTTTTGACCTTTTGGCTAGAACCCAAAATAACCTCCTTTTATGAGGTCCTTAGGCAACATGAACTCATCTCTGCTCCCACAAACGCTGTAACTGCTGATGGCCCACGTTGCCATCACTCCTGTTCACTGAAAAATTAGAGGCTTTTCAAAGAGAGAGGCAACAAGCATTTATCTGAGATCAACAAGAAGAGGTATTCGAGAATCATTAATTCAGGCAGGAGCCCAAATAATGTTCTGACCAGGAGACAAAGACAGTGGACATTTATGCGAAGAAAAAGGGAACAATTTCATCAATAGGAGGAAGGCATTTTCATTGGTGCAGATAATACAACATAGTAATATTAATTTTAAACACTTTTTACAAATTTTAGTCTAGTAGTCGTCATACCAGTAGCCGTATTATTGCTTTCTTGTTATCTTTGCAAACAGTTTTTTTTGGGACATAGTTTTGCCTGACGCCCAGCCCAAAGGTCCTCTTGCCCTGTTCTAACATTCCAAAGATTTGAAGCATCAGCCCTGCAGGGCAGTTTCCCTGGGATGGCAGCTCCGACCCCATTTTAAAGTGGCTCCGTTCATCTTTTTGTTTACAATCCACTGGCTATCTCTTCCTTCCCATTTTGGATGTCTCAGATGAGGCCCAGAGAACAAATAATCCACTGTCACCCCAAACTGAGAGATTCCACTGGGCCCTCTTAGGAGGCTCGAGGAGGGGAGGAACAGGTGTCTCCAATGGTGGCGGTGGTGTGGGGAGGCGGGAAGGGCACACTCAACACCAACACCTAAAATTTCTCAATCTGCTCCCTTTTTACTCTTTTATGTCCTCAGTGAGGAGAGGGGTTCAAGAGTTATATGCTTGTTTTTTTTTCTTTGTCACATCCTTTGAACATTTGCATCATGTTTGACACTTCACTCTGGGAGTTGGGTTAAATCTGGAGATAGCTCTGGGTATTGGACTGGAGCAGAGATAGGTCTCTATGGTATATCTGTGTGTGTGTGTTGCACACACACACACATACATATACATATTCCCCACTGAGAAAAAATATTTTTTTCAATTAAATGAAGGGCAAGCAACCGAGGCACAAAAATTATGTTTCACAACTCTGGGAAGGTAGAAAAGGTATTAGATGGTGGCCTGATAACTTTCACAGCCTCTTCTGGCTCTCTCCATATTGTGTTCCTACAGGCATTTTTTCCCAATAAATTTATTGCATGTCTCACTCCATCTTGGTGTCTGCTTCTTAGAGAACCTGAACTGACACAGAGAAAAAGAGAACAAGTTAAGGGTGTTCATTTCCCTGCCTTCTTCCTTGTTGGGCCACAGGTTGGAAGCTCCTATTACATTGCTCTCTTTGATAGTCGAGTAGATTTGGATTTGACGTTTAGTTCTGTGTGACTTAGGCACGTTTCTTAACCTCTCAGGATCTATTTTATGATTCATAAGATTGAGGCAACATGATGTATATTTTTGAACATTGTGAGAAGTAAAAGAAATGGTGAATGAAAACTACTTTGCCCAGGGCCTGGCATAGTGCATGATTGAATAACTGTGAGCTCTCAAGCATAATGATTGTATTAGTTTCCTAGGGCTGCCTTACACAGTAACACAGCCCAGGTAGCTTAAACGACAGACATTTATTTCCTTAGCCTCCTGGAAGTATGAAGGATCATGGGATCCAGGTGTCGGCAGGTTTAGTTTCTCTCCTTTGCTTGCAGATGGCCATCTTCTTCCTGTGACTCCACATGACTTTCTGCTTGTGTGTATTTGGGTCCTAATCTCCTCTTCTTAAAAGCAGTCATATTGGATTAAGGGTCCTCCCTAATGACTTCATTTTAACTTAATTACCTGTGTTAGAGACCTACCTCCAAAGGGCTACATTCTGAGGTATTGAGGGTTAGGACTTCACTACATGAATTTTGGAAGGACATAACTTAGCCCAAACGATGATCAAAAGAGAAGAAACAACATTCCCTCTATCCACGGGGACATGATTATTTACATAGCAGATTTAAAAGCTCTATAGTTAAACTGTTAGAATTCATAAATGAATTTATTAGGTGGCTGTACATAAGGTCAATACACAAAATCACTTATGTCCCTATAAACAGCAAAAAAAAAATCAGAAAATAGACATAAAAATATGACTTGCATTAGCATCAAAACCACCAAATGCATGGCAGTAAACCTAGTAACTGATAGCCACCACGTTCTGTCCTTAACAGCCCCGCTCAGCCCCTGGAGTCTCCTGCCTCTGGCCCTTTTCATGGAGTCAACCCACTTTATAGTTGGTCTTCCGCTTTTTCTGTTGCCTTCTATTTTTCCCAGTATTAGTGTATTTCCCAAGGAACCCCGTCTTCTCATGATGCACTGACGTAGGACAGTTTCAGTTTTGTTATTTCTGCTGCCAGCAATGTTTCAGGCTCACTCCACTGTAGGAATCTTGCTGGCGGTCCGGGGTATCTGTTCAGCTCGCCTCCAACACCACATCTCAAATGAATCAATTTTTTTTTCCCCTCAGCCTTCTTCACTGTCCAACTTTTACATCAGTAAAAAGAATTCAACTTACAAAACACGAAGTAAGTAAATAAATATGCATGATCTCTTTTTGAGAATTCTTTGAAAGGAAAGCAAGTCATTTTCTTGTAAACTTTTCCCCTTCCCACCCCTCCCTGGTATTTTTTACTTGAAGGAAAAAGAAATTGTTTCCTTTTCAGGGTCCCCACACTCTCCAGCTGAAGGCTGAGGCCAATTTTAAGTTAGCAGAGTCACTGGCAAGTGGAGAATATTCCTTTCAGGAAATGGGTCCTGAGCTGTTTGAATGTGTTTCACAGGTTACAAAAACAGGCATGGTGAGAATTTCAGCTCCAGCATTGGATCGACTGCCAACGGAACTGGACATAGAAACTCCAGTGACTCATCAGCTCTTGTTGTGACAATGAGATGAAGATGCGTTTGGACACTCAGGCCCAAAAGGAGTCAGTTACTAGTAAGCCGGTTTTTCTTTGTTTTGCCTTTGCAATAATGCAGATATTCTCAGAGGACTTCAACCCTGTGTATGAACTAAAGAGGTGTAAGTTTCCCCATAATTCTCTGAAGTTTCTTTTTATCTTATTGAACTTTGTTGTTTGCTTATTTACTTATAAACTGACTTTAAGAAACACTGTAGGGAAAGAGAGAAAAGGAAGACCATTTCTTTCCCTTGGGAATTACAGACTCTGGATTTATGGAGCCCATAAAGATCATTCAGTCAACCATGCACCCAGAGTGTTGGAGGGATCCTATTTCTGAATCCTCCTGGTCCTATAAAGGAAATCGTCCACTCCAGGCCTTGGACGGAACTGTAGGAGGGTAACTTCCGCTCCTCTCTCATCCACCTCCACTGCGTGACTTCTCTGTTTGATAAGCTTGGCAGGAAGCACTGAGCACTTGGTTTCTCATCTCCCTCAGAGCAGTGGGTCCTGAAGCTGTATGCCTTTGTCTGGCATCTGTGGAGCACTTTCTGGAGAGGGTGCTGTCTCTGCAGCGAGGTGGGCTCATGGCTGTGTGAGCTGAACTCATGCCCATAGGAGCTAGGAGGTTGAGGAAAGCTACAGATCCAAGCTGCCTTCTTCACTATGCCTTTCGCAGTCATAAATCTTATATTTTCATCTCTTGTCTCTCTGACTCGATGTCTCTCTCTCTCTTTTTTTTTATTGTTGTTCAAGTACAGTTATCTCCATTCCCCCCAACCCTCCACCACTCCCCCCGCCCCACCCATCCCCACCTCCCATTCTCTTAATTGGGCTCATTCCACTTTGGTTTTAGATGGCCATATATCTTAGTCTATTCAGACTGCTATAATAAAATACCACGGACTGGGTGGCTTATAAACAACAGAAATTTATCGCTTGCAGTTGCTGGAAAGTCAAAGGTCAAGTTTCCAGCAGATTCAGCGCCTGGTAAGAGTTATCTTTTCACATGACAGAGAGGACATGGCAACTTTCTGAGGTCTCTGTTATAAGGTCACTAATTCCACTCATAAGGGTTCTGCCCTCATGATCTAATCACCCGAAAATCCTACCTCCAAACACTATCTGATTGAGCATTAGGACTTAATATGTGAATTCTGGGGGGACGCCAACATTCAGTCTCTATAGCACCACACAACATGGTGGAGGTTCAGAAAGCACATACATGTCTCCCTGCGCACTTGAACAGATGAGACTGTTAGAAAGAAAAGAAGGCTTTTCTCAGTTTTAAGGAGCAAAAAATAAAGGAAAATAAAAATAAGAATAATAAAAGAGTTAAACATTGAAAGCTAGGTAAATGCTGGAATCAGGACTTCAGATGCTTCAAGTCCCTTTCCTTGAGATTGGTTTATTAGTTTTTCTGCTGCTCAAAAAGTCTGCAATGAAAATGATGTTATTATTTTTCTGTTTATACAGGTGATACTAATATAGGAAACTCTAGCAAAAGAACTGTATAAAGGAAAAAGTTAAAAACCACCTGACATCCCTCCAATAGGGTACCCATTAAATGTTTGGGAAACGTGAGAAGGAGCAAGGGGGCACCTTGTGGAATCCTGGAAATGCCCTGCACTTCTGAGTGGTAGGTAGTCAGTAGGTGTATGCAAAGGGAAAATTCATCAGGCTGCACGAGATTTGTGCATTTTACCATATGGGTTTTATGCATGAATTTAAAAATCTTCCAGATATTTCTCTCTCATTCTGTACAATTTTAGAAAAGAGGAGTCCTATTATTCATGCTGTTTTGATAAGTCTTATCAAATTACATATATTTTATTTTAACGTATTTTCACAGCAATACACTTACTGATCCATCATTGTCATAGGGTGTTGGTGACTAGGGTTAGAATCTTATGAAAGCTGGTTTAAGAACACAGAGGTTTTAGGGGAAAATTATAATATGCAGTCTCACCGCATCCCAGACCAATGTATTTATTTTTTTAATTTCTTGATTATCTTTAAGTCGATCGTCTGAGCATTCTTGAATTTTCTTACTTGCTATTAATTTGAGGCCCTTAGGCTTTCATCATAACCTCAGCTTCATGTTTTTCCTAAGACAGTTTCCTCACTGAAAGGTCATTTGATGAGGTCTAGGGAATCCATGGGGTTTATTGTATGTGCATTATATACCACCCTACGTAGCTATGCCCACAAAGCAGGAAAACAAACATTAGAGAAGGTAACCTGCATGTTGCCATCAAAGCTAAATCGTTTGTTTTATTATGTGGACAAATGGCAGAAGTACCTTTTGTTACTTTCTTAGAAATTCACACAGTGAACATTTGTTGACTGAGAATCTACTATGTGGGACATCGTGTAGGCAGCTGGGAATAACATAATGGAGACGACATTTACACTGGACCTCAGTGAGCACAGAATCTGGTGCAAAGTGGAACGTAGAATGTCCCTTTTGAAACAAGTTCCCCAGGCGAATATTTCCTGATTCCCTGATTGCCCAAGGATGAAAGCTGCATGAGGGTAATCTCTCTGGGGACAGTGCTGGACGCCAAAACTAAAGGAAATGTGTAGAGTTAGAAAGCATCCCAGAGGTTGGGATGAGGTGAAACGAGCCAGTGGAAGACAATAAAGTCAAGCTTTGAAGCCAGAAATTTGAGCCTGGGTCACAAAAAGAAGTGAACCTGGAGTTCAAGGTGATGGGGGTAGAACAGTCATGAAGGGAGTCGAGAAGGGTAAAATGAAACACAGGTAACTGCCAGCATCTGAGGGTAGGCACCAAGGGTGGGCACTTTGGGATACATGGCCAGGGGAAGAAAAGAGAGGACAGACACTTCTGATGAAGACAACACATGTACAGTAAATTGATGTAGCTCTGGAGGCAACCAGAACCTGTGGTCAGGCTTAGCTGCATTGAAATAAAGATAAAAGTTTTCATTGCCCAGTACTGGATGCATAAATAAGGTTAGTCATCCCTTCCAAAGAACATGTTATGTCTTCTGGAACTTTCTTAGGTTCCCACTCTTGTCTACTTAGGTTACATGTTAAATAGAAAGAACAACTACAGAAAAGTTGAGAGTTTTTTCATTAACCGAATATAAATGCTACTGAAGATGGATTAAACACACAACATAAAATACAACAAAATGTAACCATTTGGTAGTTGGTGGGTGGTCTGGTTTGTTCTAGAACAAGCCTCTTACTGTCAAACTGGAAAAATGTGAAAAGCAAACAAAAATCTTGGTCCAAGATAGGATACTTAATACTGATCATTAAAAATGAGAAAGGGCACTTGAAGAAGTAAAACACAAGTTAATTACTCTTTGGTGAATGTTTCTGGTCAGTATAATGGCTCATGGACTCATCTCTACTAACCCCAACCCCGATACATAAGCCAAAAACTTAGCATGAAAGAAACGCTAATCAGCTGTGTCGACTTTGATCCCAGTGGAAATTTCATTTCTATTGTTTCTTAGAATAAGTAGATTTATCTTGGCTGTCATTGTTTAAGGAAATACTTTGATTTCCCTGCGTTCTTTCCAGCCAAAAGCACAGAGAAGACTTCCAGAATAGGAAGCAAGTGGTGTGTGTGTCTCTGTGGCAGACATGGACAGTTATTAGGAGTTTTCAATTTAGAACTGATGTGGGATGATAGAAGAAATCTCATGATGAAAGAAGCAAGTAAAACCCTGAAATCTGCTACTGTAACCAAGTTTTAACTATGTTGTTTTGTGTTCCAAAAATAAAATGCATGTATTTTAATTATTTTTTTTGTTCACAATAACTTATGAGAGAGAGAGAGAGAGAGGGAGTGCAGTTGGCCATATTCAGTGCTTTAGGCATGTAAGAATCAGCTCATGACCATTGGATAAAACACCACAATAAAAAATATATATAAATAAGTAAACAAATACCTCACTCTATTCCCAGGGATGTACTGATAAGATCACTGGGGATTGGAGTGTACTTGACTATCATTAAAGCGCTTAGAAGACGCAAGATCATAATCTCAACGGTAAGAACTCCATTTGCAGGAAGAAGAAGGAGAAGGAAGAGGAGGGTGAAGGAAGGAAAGAGAGGAGGTGGAAGCAGTAGCAGCAGAAGAAGGATGGGGAAGGAAGGGAGGATGGGGAAGGGAGGGAGGATGGGGAAGGGAGGAAGGATGAGGAAGGAAGGGAGGATGGGGAAGGGAGGATAGGGAAGGAAGGAAGGAAGGATGGGGAAGGAAGGGAGGAAGGAGGCAGGAAAACATTACCTTCTGCTAATCAAATTCTTGGCACAGTCAGGCTGACTACCCCCACTCCCCATCTTTGTGCTGTTATCTCCTGTCTGCCTGGAATACTGATTTCAAAGCCATCTCAGATGTTTTCCCAGAGTCTTCCTATCCTGTCTCTAGCTCCTCTGTGTGCCAGTTGCATTTACAGTTAGAATCAAGCAATTTAATACATAATGTTTTCTAACACAACATATCGTATCTGCTAGCTTTCTCTTCCTAGTGGACTATATCTTCATCAGGGCAGGAATCTTCCCTGTGCGTCATAGTACCTGACCAAACCATGTAAGTAGTAAGTGCTCAGCTGATTCACAGCGCCAGCAAAGTTCCATTTCATTTGTGTTGCTTCCTGACTACTCAGTTCTTCTCTTCAGAGGAAACCATTACCAGTTTCCTGGAAGTCCTTCCAAAGATAATCTCTGTACATTCAAGAAATTATAAGAGTTTTCCTTCATTTTTACCTGAATGATACTCTGCAGTTTGCTCCTTTTTCACCTAAAAATATATCTTGATATTTTTTTACACCTTGGAACATAAGGAGCTCGCTCTTTGGTGAATGAATGTTCATGTTTAGTATAAACACATGGTAACTACCTTCATGGCAATGGGCATATCAATGGTTAACCAACAATAGCTCCTTGGAGGAAAAGAAACATAAATCTAATAATAGAAATAAATCTGTGAGCCCAAGAAGGTCATGAAATATTTAAAATACTACCTAGTAGAGTGTTAACAGTCTAAATGTTGTTTTACCTAGTACAAGATCTCCATTACAGCATTAAAAGTAATCTTAATATTTTTACTTGAAACATGATGAATATTTATTTTGCATAATTTGAGGCTGAACTTAATCGCACCTCTCAAAAGTCAACACTTCTTGCAAAAGACTCAGTATTTAACATGTTGGGTAAAGCAATTCTTATTGATGTATTTTAGGATGTGTTTTCATGCGAAAGAGGTCCTTTTGTAAGATCAGACCCCAGAGGAGCTTTCTGTAACTTTTAACCTCACCAACCTGGGAGCACTGAAAGGACAAAGAGGAAAGACAGGACCCAAGGCGGAAGAAAAGCTGTTAACTTTATTGTTCTGGTAACTTTTAGTGAACCTAATTGAGGGATTCAAAGAAAAAAATAGGTAATGCAACTGAGTAAAACATTTTGGATTTATGTCCGGTTACGAGCAACCTGGATAACGACTGTGTTTATGTTACAGGGACTCAGTGGAGTGCAGATTGCGAATATGTTAAAGCTTTTATCATAAATCCAGCTTAACCGTAGACAGCTAATTTAGAGATTATCTCTATCTACTCTGCTCATTTTGCTGATTAAGACATCAAGGGTCAATTAGGCCATGTAATATGTCTACAGACTTGACATTCCTAGCAAAGATCTTTAAAACAAAGTATTTATGGGTCTATAAAATTACAGAAAGGAGAGAAATAAAAATCAGTTAATCCATCATTCTTCCTATGAGAAGGTAAAGGGTGTTACCTCATAAAAAAGTATCTGAAATCAGTTTCAAAACCAGGAAGAGATGTAGAGATAGCCTTGAGAGCTCAACTAAGTTGCTTTAGGACAAACAAAATTGGTTTTACTAAGTGAACACTAATCCGTTGGCCAAAGAGTTTGTGTGGGGTTTTTTTTCCCCCGTAAAATAAAAGACTCATTTTTCATTTTCACCAATAACTTTATTGATTTGGATATTTTGAGTATGTCGGCTATCTTCCACTATTGGCTTCTAGTGGGTAGAGGCCAAAGGTGCTGTTAAACGTCTTCCAGTGCTTAAAACAGCCCCACAGCAAAGGATTATTTGGCCAAAATGTCAGTGGTACCAAGAAACTTCGCAAACCGCTTTTAATACATTTGATCAGTCACAGCACCTTCTCTATCCACTGCACAAATAATTTTTTACATTTTAGTTGCATTTTTACCTCTCTTGAAATAATAAAGCATAATACACCAAAAATGTCACTTATTTTCTTCTATCTTCAATATTAAAATGGTTACACAATAATTCACCAATTTTGATAAGTTTTTTTAAATGCACGCTGATAGGACAGCTGTCACAATACAATCTAATAAAATTGTTTCAAATGAAGTTAAAGATTACTAAGCACTACTAGAGCCATCTTATGGAAAAACCCTAATGCATGGAGCATAGTTCCTCAGAATGTGCTCCCTGTTAAACTACAAACAGATTAAGTTAATGGATGATTACAATTATTCAGAAAAACTAGAATTTTTATGAGTATATTTTTGACCCTTTGAGTGTCACCTCGTGGACGACAACCAAGGCTTTGCAGAACACAGCCCTGTCAAGGATGGGGTAATTGGCTCACTATGAAGTTTTCTTAACAAAAGCCAGTTTAAATAGAAATAACATTGCATCTCCCAGTCACCAAAACTTCCTCTCAGAATATTTACCTTTATCAGTGAAAAACAAGTATCGGGAACAGTCAGAGATGAATGCGATTCCTTTGCCCTAAGTGCTCACGTTATTAGAAAAACAATTAAGGTCCACTGCCCGTCTGGGATATTGAAAAGCTGTCAAAAAGCAATTTCAGGGAAATTCGTATTTGTGGGATTATAAAAGAAAGTAAAATTTGAGAGCCAGAGTTCCCCTGGTGAGAACTAAAGCAAATGAAAATATGTGTTTAAATGCAAAAAGGCTTTTGTTTAGAATTTGCCACAAATTCTTATCATTTATACTGGCTCTTTTTTTTCTAAAGAGAAAATGGGAAACACCCCCAAAACTCCGTGGCTCCAGGCTTTAACTCAAATTGGCCTTTAGAGCTTAAGTGTGTGGGTTTAAAAACTCAAAGACTGTTGTGCCACTGATTTCATGACTTGAGCTTTCTTTCTCACTGGCTTATTAAATGCAGGGTGATGACCTTTCAGGGAATTGAGGATAGATTGCGTTCAAAATATGGAAAAGGAAATACGAGTGCAGAATTCCTTTCTGAGGTGTGTTCCCAGTTTTTTCCTCCTGTTCCTAACTTAGCCAAGCCAGCACCTGTGGCGTGTGTCCTTGTACATTCACGTTCTAGGTTTTACCAAGCCAGATTTTCTTCTGTGGGAAAAATACTGCATGTTTATACACTCCAGATGCCTAGTTACATGCTTCTATCAAAAAATATATTAGCTTTTCCTTCAAATTCTTGTTCCTATGATTTGACATCCATAGTCAATGGAATAGGGCTCCATTTCTAAGGAGTTTAAAATTCCCTTTATCTCTCTTATATTCTTATCCTATTATCAAAATACATACTATATGTACCACATTGTACACATTGTGCTGGGAATTGGATACTGGATACATAAATCCAAGTAATTTGGAATAACACAACTTTTTCTCTATTTTTGGGAACAAAATAAGGAATTCTAGTTCCTATTCCTTAGGGTTGACCAATGTGAACACTGGCAATATGGTCTTCTCTGTGCTGCTACTGGAGTATAAACTAAAATAGCTGATAGGCTCAGGGCAAAGGGCTAGGGGAAGAGACAAAGACAGGGATCTGGTCACAACTATTTACATCTGTATGTCTACCACCCTTAGGACAAAAAGATGAGCCGCACTTGGCTGGCTTAACTTTGCATCCACAAATGGTCCTTCTTTCCTTCCACTTAAGATATGGGGGGAATAAAAACACCCACAGTTCTTTTGTCTTGGTGTAGTTTTCCTTCTTTTGTGTTCAATAAAATGCTCTCTGAGTTTATGCTTGAGTGTATGATTTCTTGAAAATCATTGAGACTCAGAAGTAGGATAAAGTAAGGACATTTTTATCTACACTTATTTGAAGATTGAAATAAGACAGTTATCTTTTATTAGACTTGTGTTAGCACAACTCAAAGAGAGTGAAAATGAAAAATAGAATGCTTGACCTTTATTTGTCTTCCCATAAGCCAAGGGTGTCAAATTCATTTTCACAGGGGGCCACATCAGCCTCCGGTTGCCTTCAAAGGGCTGAACGTAATTTTAGGACTGTATAAATGTAACTAATCGTTAACTAGGGGCAAGGAGCTCTACATTTGACCCTTTGAAGGCAACCGCAAGGCTGATATGGACCCCAGTGAAAATGAGTTTGACACTCCTGCCATAAACTATTACAAATCTTGGGATTTTCCAAGGCTCAAACGAGATTTCAGAATATAGCTGAATATAGAAAATTATACCCTAAAAATAATTAGGATGTTTTCCTTGGGATCTTTCACTTATTATACTTCTTACCTATCTTTATTTGTTGCCTTTGGAGTGATATTTGAAAAAATATATATATATTTTGCCAGCACTTGATCTCTCTTTCCATGTAGAATTGGCCATGTGAAAGTTTTGGAAGGCAAAAAGTCTCTTAGTGCTTTCCTTGATTCCTGGCCATTGAGATACAAGCTGTCAGCTCGGGAATTCAGAGGCTTTGAGAGGCAGAAGTGGTGGTGGAGCCAGGCTGCCTGGGTGTGAGGGCCAGCCCCCTCCCTCAGCAGCTCTCTGACTTCTTGCCGGGTGCTCCATCTCAGTGAGCTGCAATATCCTCACCTGTCACATAGGACAATTACTTTCTTCAGGGTGTTATCATGGGGACTAAGTGAGATAAGGGTAACTTGCTTAGAACAGGGCTTGACATGTAGTAAGTTCACAGATGTGAACTCTTACTGTGAAGGGGCCAGAAACTCAGTGAAATGGATAATTGAGAATCCATCTGGCAGTGGCCTTGTCTTGTACCTGCGGTCTAGGGGTGGCTCCCTGGCCAAGCAGTTCCTTTTATGTGACCCTGATTATGGAGTTCTTGTTTTATCCAAACTTGCTTCCCCAGCTTTCCAGTCAATTCTATGAGTCACTCAATAACTCTCTAGAAAATTCTTCTTCAGCTTTAAGTTTGCCAGAATCCCTACCCAGATGGCTATAGTCTGCAACAATCACCGGAATGCCTGACTGCTGTGTCCGACTGTTTTACCCTGGTTTCATTTACGTGAGGCTTTTCCCAATGAAAAGGGAGTTTGCTTTGTAACAACAAAGACGGTTCCTTTGTTCGTAGCAGCCGTGGAGCCTTAGGTGCTACTGAGCCCAGGGCGAGCATGTACACCTTCCCCCAGCACATGGGCTGCACAAAGGAGGCTCAGGGAGTATGTAAAGGCATGTTGAGTGAATGGCGTATCTAATAGGTGTTACGGACTCAGCTCTGACATTGTCGAGCTGTGCTACCAACCCTTTATCGGGGTTCTGCTGAAGTGAAACAGAAATTCTTAGATTATTTGTTATTTTTGATCGGGTATTCTGTATTTGAAGCCAAATACATCCTGACATTAAGATTAAGCATTTTTTTCCCCTTAACTCTACCCTTTTTCTCTTGTTATCCATCGGCCCAAGAAATACTTCTTGCCATTTTTTTGGAGAAGGGATTTACTAAGAGTGCTGTGCAAAGCTCTATTGGAAACTAATATTACTTTAGAAAGATTTTGTATAATTCATCCAAACCAGCACTGTTTCCTTTCTTAACTCTTTCTGTGTGATTGGTAGAGAGTCAGAACAGATGGGATAAGAACAGATGAAATGCAAGATGGGGGCAAATGCTCTTATTTCAGAATTAAACTTTTTCTAATGTTTTTGCATTAAGCTGGGCGTTTTTGCATTCGCTTGTCATTAAGGGCTAATCAACTTATTTGGATTATACATGTACCGAAAATGAAAAACAAATGAAATTGTTACTTTTTTCTATTTAATTCTGAACTGCCCCGGTGGCCTGTTTTGAGAGAGGCATTTTCTGGATCAGCTTGCGTCACTACAGCGCAAGGAATTTGAGAGTGCAGAGCAGACACTTGGAAAGAGTTCTATCAGAGCTCTCATCCGACCACCAGCCTGTAATGCTCTTCCGGAGCCAGAAAATCTCTCCACGTTGTCTCTCTTCAAGGGATGTTAAGTTGTACTGCAGTCAGGATGAAAAAAAGCCACTCAGATTTTAATAATATCCAGCCTTAGATGCCATCAGCAAGATGACATTTCCTGGAAAGAACGATGTTATTACAGTATTATTATTTGTCACGATTTGCTTGATATGATCAACAAAGAAAAAGTAAACGATCCAAATGGGACTTCTGGCAGAGAACTGAATTCTCATTAAAAGAAGTGTTAGTCAGCCAAACACATTCAAGTAAACACTGAAGGTGAACTTGATGTTAGGAAGAAGGGGCTGCCCATGGAGACCACAAGAATTTGTAAGGCCAAGGAATTCCAGTTTTACCCACTTAGAAGGTTGGCCCACTAGGGGAAGTTTTACCCACTAGGTTGACCTTTGCCAAACCTCTTGGCAGCCTTAGCTTGGATTTATATTTAAGGACAACTCGCAAGTCAAAATGACATAGTTTACATGACATCATGTGTGTTACCACTGCCATCCTTTAAGGACTCAGACAGAATGGCATAGAAATCTGGTATTTCAGAAAAATACCAGGAAAACTTCAAATTCTTTGCCAAGGGGTTGCCCAGTTTGAAAGAAAATTGATAAATTAGCGCCAACTGCCTTTGAGTATGTTACGAACTCACTTTGCCAACGACAAAAATGCAATGCAAAGCCTTTAACAATGATGATGATGGGTGCGTTATAAAAGACTAGATAACACTGTGTTCATTTCTTTATTGTGAAAGTTACCTTTTAAAAACACAGAAGCTGAAAAAACAAGGACAATTTGAGTGAGCTAAATGATGTTCTGACACAGTCTCCTGATAGACCACTGCCAACTCTCCCACAACAAACACCAATCTTATTTTTCAAAATCTTTGTATAACTCCCGGCCAAGATGGAGGGGTAGGCAGACACACTGCCTCCTTGCACAACGAAAAGAAGGACAACAACCAATTTAAAAACAAAAAAAAACAACCACAACTGACAGAAAATCGAACTGTTTGGAAGTCCGGCAACCGAGGAAGTAAAGAAGAAACACTCACCCAGACCAGTAGGAGGGGTGGTGACGGGTAGCTGGACGGAGAGGACTCGTGGCAATGCGGTGACTGGAGGACTGGGGTGGGCAAGATGGCAGCTGGTAGACTGGGCAAGGCGGCAGATTGTTGACTGGGCGATCCCACATTTGCCACATTTGTGTGCAGATAAACTGGGAGCAACAACTGGGGAGTGAGACAGACCACGCAACCCAGGGTCCCAGTGGGGAAATAAAGCCTCAAACCTCTGACTGAAAACACCTGTGGGGGTTGAGGTGGCAGTGGGAAAAACTCCCAGCCTCACAGGAGAGCTCCTTGGAGGGACCCACAGGGTCCTAGAATGTAGACAGGCCCACCCACCTGGGAGTCAGCACTACAAGAGCCCAATTTGCTTGTGGGTAGCAAGGGAAGTGACTGAAAACTGGCGGAGAGTGGAGCAAGCGGCGTTGTTCCCTCTTGGACCCCTTCCCCACAGACAGTGTTACAATGCAGCAACATGGTTGCCCCGCCCTGGTGAAAACCTAAGGCTCTGCCCCTTACTAGTAACAGGCATGCCGAGACAAAAAAAAAAAAAAAAAATGGCCCAAATAAAAGAACAGATCAAACCTCCAGACAAAATACAACTAAGCGACAAAGAGATAGCCAACCTATCAGATGCACAGTTCAAAACACTGGTAATCAGGATGCTCACAGAAATAGTTGAATATGGTCACAAATTAGATGAACAAATGAAAGCTATGCTAAGTGAAATAAAGGAAAATGTACAGGGAACCAACAGTGATGGGAAGGAAACTGGGACTCAAATCAACAATTTTGGATGGAAGGAAGAAAGAAACATTCGACCAGAACACAATGAAGAAACAAGAATTCAAAAAAAGGAGGAGAGGCTTAGGAACCTCCAGGACATCTTGAAATGTTCCAACATACGAATCATAGGAATGCCAGAAGGAGAAGAGGAAGAGCAAGAAATTAAAAACTTATTTGAACAAATAATGAAGGAGAACTTCCCCAATCTGGCAAAGGAAATAGACTTCCAGGGAGTCCAGGAAGCTGAGAGAGTCCCAAAGAAGTTGGACCCAAGGAGGAACACACCAAGGCACATCATAATTACATTACCCAAGATTAAAGACAAGGAGAGAATCTTAAAAACAGCAAGAGAAAAGGAGACAGTAACCTACAAAGGAGTGCCTATAAGACTGTCAGCTGATTTCTCAAAAGAAACCTTGCAGGCAACAAGGGGATGGCAAGAAGTATTCCAAGTCATGAAAGGCAAGGACCTACTTCCAAGATTACTCTATCCAGCAAAGCTATCATTTAGAATTGGAGGGCAGATAAAGTGCTTCCCAGATAAGATCAAGTTAAAGGAGTTCATCATCACCAAGCCCTTATTATATGAAATGTTAAAGGGACTTACCTAAGGAAAAAGATGACCAAAACTATGAACAGTAAAATGACAACAAACTCACAACTATCAACACCTGAACCTAAAAAAACACACATATAAAACTCAGCGAACAACTAGAACAGGAAGAGAATCACAGAAATGGAGATCACATGGAGGGTTATCATCAAGGGACTGGATGGGGAGAGAGGGGAAAAGGGTACAGAGAATAAGAAGCATAAATGGTAGGTAGAAGATAGACAGGAGGAGGTTAAGAATAGTATAGAAAATGTAGAAGTCAAAGAACTTATATATATGTCCCATGGACATGAACTAAAGGGGGGGAGTGTGGGTGGGAGGGGGTGTGCAGGGTGGAGGGGAATAAAGGGGGAAAATGGGACAACTGTAATAGCATAATCAATAAAATATATTTTAAAAAATCCTTGTGTATGCACATGGTTTTCAGGACCCAGATGTTCAATGATCTAATTCAAGTAACATTTGGTCCAAATTGTACATGGAAGACATTAAATAATTTGGAATGACTTGCAATAGCATATGAGCAATATTATTATTAATAACTATGAAGGTACTGAAACATGACTGTTAATTATTCTAAACAGAAGTTATTTTTTGGTGGATAAAAATAAGATACTTTGTTCGCCCTCCCTGGCATGGCTCAGGGGACTGAGCACTGGCCTGAGAACCAAAAGGTCGCCAGTTCAATTCCCAGTCTAGGGCACATGCCTGGGTTGCGGACTGGGTCCCCAGCAGGGAGCATGCAAGAAGCAACCACACATTGATTTTTCTCTCCCTCTCTTCTCTCTCCCTTCCCCTCTCTAAAAATACATTTTTTAAAAAAAATTCATGATTGATGGATTAAGGTGGACTACCAGAAGGCAGGCTTTCCTACACTCTGTGTAAAGTCCTTTTTAGGGCAATCCAAAACAGAAAGAGAATCGAACTGTTTACAGAAGTAACCTCCTTCTCCCCACCCCCCACCTACCCCTTTCTTCCTTCCCTCCTTCTCAGTTCATACTCCCTTCATCCCCTGCACAGAACAAAGTTCCAGGTGGATGCCAAATTTGAGGCTTTTTCTCACTCCTTAAGGCAAAACTTTGCACCTGGTCCCATTTTAGAAAACAATAACCTGTACCTAGTCCAGATTCTTGGACTAATATTTGTTGAATTGGACTATAAAAATAAATGGTTACAAGTGGGATCGGGGCCTTTGGGGCCCACTGCCCCACTTACATCATGAATGCTAATTGCAGGATGTCTTGGCTCTGGTACCTTAAGACCAGCCAGCCCAGGTGACAGCAATCATGGTTGCAGTCCAAACCTGGAGCTGCCAGAAACCCAAAGGGCGGCCTGGAACGAGAAGTTTGGGAGTTCTTCCCTGGTGAGTGGTTGTTTCACTTTGGACTGGAACAATGTACTCTTTCCACAGATGGAAAAATAGTTCTGAATTTCAGAATTTACCGGGGTTGTTTTTTTAACACCTGCCTTAGGAACCATTTATGCTTGCTCAGAATTTTCCACATTCTTCTGAATTTTCTTCACTTCAGATAAAACAGGGTCTTCCCTGGGGGGCTTTCCCCTTCTCATTGTGCTAAACTCAAAGCTCAGTTGTCACCTTTGGAACTGAATCTCAGGAAGCTTTCCCTTTTCAGGGCTGGGGCCCCATGTGGAATGTAGAAGCATCTGCTGAGATAGCCAGCTAGAGGTCCTTTCAGCAACTTCTCTTACCACATTTCATTGATTATGAGGCACATATTTTTTCATACTACTATCTCTGAAACAGAGACACTTGTTTCAATCTGTGGTATCTTATATACAATAAAATATAGCACAAGAGTCAGCACTTTATGACAACAACAATAATGCCACATCTTTGGTGGTCCCTAAAATTATACTGGGACCTATGGTTATGATGCTGTAAAGTGCATCTCAACAGCTATCTGTGTGCTGTATATTCAGAGCCCTGTGAACACTGTGGCGTTTGATCCTTTTAACGTCCTCTCCCTTGCTTTAGGAGAATATAGCGTTCGAATCAATAAAGGGTTGGGTTTTCTTTGTTTTGTTTTTGTTTTTGAAGACTAGCTTCTCCTCATTTGCCTGTTATAGCTACCATACAAAATAATTAATATAGCTAATACTTATTTAGTGTTGACTGTGCTATATTTCTAAGCACTGGAAATACATTAAGTCAGTTAATCTATACAACAACATGAGGGAGGTACAATGATTACCTCCGTTTAACAGATGATGAAGCTGAAGCTCAGAGAGGCGCAGTAACTGGTCATGTTATTACACATTAGAATAGGAATCTGAACCCAAACAGCCTGGCTCCAGGGTCCATGCTCTTATCAGGTGTTGTGGCCATATAAAGATTTATGATAATGTAATTGACAAGCACGTAGGCTGCAAGGAGTCAAACTTCAAGCTGACATCATGGAGTGATTACTGCTGAGAGTATTAGTATCATATTATATGATTCAACTTATGTCCTGAGATCGAAACTGCAGGCTATGAAAAGACCTCAGCAGATTTTAGTGTCCAGCTGGAAAACTCCCCCCACCAACCCCACTAAGGAGACACCCAGAGGTAGGTAAATGGGCCAGGATGAGGAAGGCCAGAATTCGGCAACCACCTTTGTTTTAACTTCTCCTGTGCCCGAGTGTTTTGTAAATTACCACACATCTGTAATTGCCTTAACTATCCAACCCTGTTATTCAATTTTCTTCAGGCTTGTCTGAAAATAGGTTTTGGCTGTGTTTGAAGGCCAAATTTAACCTCAAAGTGCAAAGACTTTTTTCACCACTGAAAATTTTCAAAAGCATATGCTGTGGAGACTTTCAGTCAAGATGACAGCATAGGTAAATGTGGTACCTACCCAAATGTGCATTCTCCCACAACCACAGCAAAATTACAACTGAACTATGGAACAATCATTGTTCAGAACCACCTGAAATCTAGCTGAACAGAACAATCAGGGATTTAAAGAAGAAGCCACTGGTAGGAGACTGGTAGGAGGGGTGGAGATGTGAAATGAGCTGGTCCCAGCCCCACACCAGCCCCACAGCCCAGGGTTCCAGAGCCAGAAAGACAAGTCCCCATAACTTCTGGCTGTAAAACCAGTGGGATCATGGCTGAGAGACAGCGGACTTCTGTAGTCCTGAGTAGCTCCTCTTAAAGGGCCTGCACATGGACTTACTGTGGATCATTCCTTCTGAGGTCCAGTGCTGGGGGAGCAGCTCAAAAGGCACCAGGGAAATAAAGGGAAGAATTAAATTGTCCAGCATCAGGGCACGAGCCTGGGGGTAGGGCAGCTTTCTATCAGACAAAAGTGCTGGCAGAGGCATTATTGCTTTTCTGACACTTCGCCCAACAGAGCTGGCAGGTGGGCAACATATCTGAGTCTCCATCAACTTGGCTCACACTGTTCACCCTGTCCTGGTGATTCCCTGTGACCCTGCCCCACACAACTTGTGAGCTGTTTCCAGTGGCTTTTCAATGGCCTGTCTTGGCTCATGCTTTGTGGTTTTCTGAAATTTCTCAAACAAGCAGCATCTGGCCTCAACATGCCCAGTACCTCTAGCTAAGTGACCCAGGTCCAACACTAGCAGCAGCTGGCCTTGGTTGGCAGCTTGGACTCATCTGGACACCTCTAAGCCCAGTACAAGTAGCAGCCATCTGCAGATCACTTTGTAGCTCATGCTGCGTGGCCCCAGGCAGAACATAATTGGCAGCTGACCTTGACCTTCACCTCCTGGCAGGCCCCAGAGCTAGAGTACTTGGTAGAGTACATAGCTTCAGACCATGTTGAAGCACCTCCCAGCCACTTCCACAAGTGACATACTCAAGGGACCTACACTCAGTGGGCAACATAGCCCTGTTGAAGTAAGCCCTGCTGTCTGGAGTGGGGCTCAGCTGATCCCCCACAGTGGTCCCAGCCAGGACTTGCAGTCAATAGGCCTGGGGGAAATCCCTCCCATTGATGTGCCAACAGCAATCAAGGCTCAATTACAATAGGAGGGTGTACATAGCCCACAGAGGGACTACATCTTGAGTGTGCAGCATGGGTGATCAGGGAGGCTGTGCCACTCAAACCCACTGGACATGTACTACATTAGACCACTCTACAAAGCCCAAGAGACATAGAAGCTCCACCTAATATATAGAAACAAACAGGGAGGTTGCCAAAATGAGGAGACAGAGACACATGGTCCAAATGAAAGACCAGAACAAAACTCCAGAAAAAAAACTAAATAAAATGCAGACAAGCAATCTACTAGATGCAGAGTTCAAGACAGTAGTTATCAGAATGTATAATGAATTTAGTGAAACTTAACAGCATAAAAGATATGGAAACCATAAAAAAGAACCAGCCAGAAATGAAAGATACACTAACTGAAATGAAGAATAATTTACAGGAAATAAATAGTAGAGTAGAAGAAGCCAAGAATCAAGCCAGCGATTTGAATATGAGGCAGCAAAAAACACCCAATCAGAACAGCAAAGAGAAAGAAGAATCAAAAATTAAAATAGGTGTAAAGAGCCTCTGGGACAACTTCAAGCAACATTCACATCATGATGGTGCTGGAAACAGAAGAGAGAGAGCAAGAAATTGAAAACCTATTTGAAAAAAATGACAGAAAACTTCCCTAACCTGGTGAAGGAAATAGACATGCAAGTCCAGGAAGCAAAGAGAGTCCCAAACAAGATGAATCCAAAGAGGCCCACACCAAGACACATCATAATTAAACACAAAGGGAGAATCTTAAAAGTAGAGAGAGAAAAGCTATTAGTTATCCACAAAGGAGCTCCTATGAGACTGTCAGATGAGTTTTCAACAGAAACTTTGCAGACCAGAAGGAATTGGTGAGAAGTATCCAAAGTGATGAAAAGCAAGGACCTACAACCGAGATAACTCTACCCAGTAAAGCTATCATTTAGAATGGAAGGACATATAAAGAGCTTCTCAGATAAGAAAAAGCTAAAGGAGTCCAACACCACCAAACCATTATTACATGAAATGTTAAAGGGTCTTCTTTAAGAAAAAGAAGGAAAAAAATAGATAAAAGTATGAGCAATAAAAAGGCAATAAATATATCTTCATCAACAGTGAAATCTAAATAGCAAAGTAAACAGAGCAGAAACAGACTCATAGATATAGAGAATATTCTGATGGTTGCCAGATAGTTGGGGGTTGAGGAGATGGGTGAAAAAGGTGAAGGGATTAAGAAGTACAAATCTGTTGTTCCAAAACAGTCATG